>PVKC010014709.1:0-22012 GCA_004027635.1 Crocidura indochinensis | reverse complement strand
CTTTGCACTATTGTTAATTAAGCAGTTCCTTAGATGTCACTTTCTCTTCTTTCAGCACTCAGTTCTTGTCCAGAGTTATCAGTTCCAACCATATTATCATAATATACCCTTCTCTACTCTAATTGGACTCATCATTCTGTGGCAAATTTCCTACCCTTGTCTAGACTTCCTAAAGACAAACCATTATTAACAGTACTGTAAATCACAAAATCAGCAAAACTTTTTTAAAAAGAATTTGAAATTTTCTGTACAGTTCAAGTAGATGGGTCTGGTACTCTCCACAAAATCCAAACTTCTCCTTTTACCCATCCATAATATTATTCATCTTGTCTCAGTGCCTAATCCAGTGTAATATTCTATGTCCTGATCTTCATAATGACCTGGTCATTAATGACCTGGTCTTATTCCTATGCTATCTAGTGTATGCTTTCCTACTCTGAAATTTACAGCTAGAACCATGTCCTTGTTGGGATTGCTGCCCCTTGCTGAGGTTGCTGCTCTATTCCCTTTCCTTAGGTTCTTCCTAAGACTTTCTATCAGTGGCTTCCTGGACCCTGGACATTTCTTAGTTTCCAGTCACAGCAAAATAAATGTGGGTGAGATTCCTGTTATCCTGCTTTTTGAGGAGGAAGTGAGAAATTTCCCACTTTGGGGGCTTCTTTTTATCTACTGCTATTTCCCCCAGATACCCTAAAATATATTTTTATTGAATATATTCTCAGTAGGTAATATTTAGTGACCAACCAAATGATCTATTTCATCTAAAGCTCCATATTTCCACTCTTATTGTATCAATAAAACTAGTCACAAATATAAGGAGCTGTGTAAGAGACACAGGTGAGTTAGGGGACAGTCCTTTTTCGAATAACAACCAGATTGGAAAAAATTGGGACAGGACCAAAGGATATGCAATCATACTACAGCTGTAACAGAAGCTGAAGAGAAATATGGAATGTGTGTTCAAGGTGGAATAATACTTTAGAGGTTCAAAGTGCTGAGGAAGATGGCTTAATTTTAGTCTCCCTGATATTGACATATCCTTGGATGCAGCATCATCTGGGAAGGTAGCATAAATATCATTGAAGATGTTGCATTTGTTTTTGAACAAATTATGATAAGGAACCATGCATCAAACTGTAAAAAACTGTTCTCTAAAGGTTCTCTAATGTCTGTGTTTATCCTAAAAGGGGATAACAGCACATCATATTAAGTCAGAAACTAAAAGAAAGTCCAATATACATTTAATTGAATCCCCCAAAGAACAAAAGTTATTGAAGAGAGGTTACATTTAAAAAACAAATGCCATAGAATTGTCCAGCCATGACGACAACAAGGATACAAGAAAAATTAATTCCCCAAAATATAGGGTTTTAAGTAATGTAAAGGTTCAGCATTAATAAAAAGAGAAAACCGTATAAATGACTTTGGAATGAGAATGATGCAAAAAGAAATTCAATCTTCAAAGGACAATTAAGACTAATCAATTATTTTCAACAAAATACTACAAGCAAACACAAAATATGAAAAAAGAAAAATAAGTTTTCAAAAGAAAAATGAATTATCAAACATGATTTATATTCCTAATAAATACATCCTTTTAACTCAAAAGGGGACCCAGTTTCCAAAATATTTTTGGTATTTCTTTGGAAATAATTTAGCTTATAACACTTCTATTGTGCTCAGGATAAATTTTCACAAGAATGCATATGATGTAATGACTACATGTGATCTCATGTCTAAACATTCTAAGCATTCACAAATCTAATTTGTTGAGACTACTTACTAAGAACTTATTTCAGGCAAGATGCTTTTCTCTATAGAAGATAAGGAATATATTAATTTGGGGATCTCTATAAGTATCATTTATTCATAAATACTTTAGTTCTGAATCTCTACAATATAGCCTTGCAAATCTTGACCAGAGTGGGTAGTGTCAGTTTAAGCTATTCAGGTCATGAGGCCACACAAAATAAAAGTTGAGGAAAGATTATGAAGTTTTGCTATGCTATGATGATTTAACAACTTTTATATCTCAAATATATGAAGGGATGATTTTTTTTCTGAAGCCCATGTAAAAGCACATTTAAAGCAAAGCAATAGCTATGACGTCTATTATGAAGACTGTCACTACTTTGATTACTTTACTAGTCAGGTTTGAGGGTAGATGGTAAGAGTGACAAGAACACAAGAACAAATCAGGGAAATCAGGGAATGTGAGATATTGTTGAATTATTTTCGTCATTTTATGTATGCTTTTCGTGATTAGATATTTTCCTAGATGTTGACATTATGCTATGCTGGTACTATACATACAACAGAAGTGTCCTATATAGATCAGATTCTACTCCATTCAGCCAATAAGAAATCCAATGATAGTTTATTACCCATCAGCATTTGTGCTGCCAAAAATACCAATGTTCAAATATGAGGTATAGTTCTGCATAATAATATAGTGATATAACATTAGGTGTTATACATCAATCATTATTGAGTAAATTTTATGATTTCATTGACATCTGTTCCTATGCCAGTCAGTCTGGTTGGTTGAAGATAGCTCTTGAATATATAAGAATAAAGGGCCCTATGCTACGATAATAGAATGTTTCCTGTGGAGATGCTTTGGGACTTATAAAGGAAACTGGATGATTAAATGGAATAATGTTGCAATAATAGAGCTCATCTATGAGGATAGTTTCTGATGAATAAAGGATCAAATGGACCTGCTTCTGGATCACTGAGTTAGATCAATAATAGTATATGAATAAAGGATTATTTGCCATCAAGGAGCAATTATTATAAATAATGCAGTGCAACCTTTATGCTTGAGTTTAGTTTATAGTCTGTAGAACATTCCAAACTAGGATATTAAATATTCTCATACTAATGTACTAGGTGCCTCATTTAAGTTCTTAACAGGTCTTGTAGATAAGTACTTTATTATGACTAATGTAACTTATAATACAGTCTCTGGTCTGTTATAGAGGTAAAGTAAGATTTAGTATTTTCTGCCAGGGTGCACAAAATTTAAAGTTTAAAATGTTTTTATAGAGGAAAAAAATTCAGGTACAAGCAGTTGATACTATAGGAAAAAATTTATATATAGTCTTGTGTTGATAAATTATAGGAATATTTCAATTTAGTCTCCATGTTTATAGTCATTTCCCTCCTGGTTTGGTGTCTGGAGAGGAGTGGTGTCTCAATATCAGTTAATATTGGGGTATCTTTGTTGACTTATTTTGTGACAAGACTGCTTGAATTCCTGGTATAAATAATTGGATGCCAGTTCTGGGAAGAATGACCTTCTTTATGTGCAATCCCATAAATGGGAAACTGCTTAGAATAGATACTAGAGTTATGGCTCAGTATGGGTTTTCAATTGGTTGAACCAATCTCACTGTGCTACTCTGATCATCAGGAATACACTTTGAAAATGTGTTTTATGTTCGTGAAAAAGCATAGTGATGGCACAATCACCTATTTAAAGTTTTGATAAAAATTATTGCAAAATCATTTATGAATGAAAGTTTTCTCCATTAAAATTTTAGTTAAATGAGGCTGGAAAAGTAGAAAAATAAAGAGGGCATTTACCTTCTATATTCTCAACCTGGATTTGTTCCAGCACCACATATGGTTCCATAAACCCTACTATATTTCATCACTGAGCATGGAGTAACAAGTAAGCCATAAGCACTGAAGAGTGTGGCCCCACAAATATTACAAATAAATAAAAGAAAATCATAATAAGAGCACTAAATAGCTTTAAACCAGGGAGACACATGGGTCTTGCTGTTTATTTGGGAAGAATCATATATCCAAGACGGAATCTAAGATGTGAGACAAAGAAGTGATTTTTTTTTTGAGTATTACTTGAATGACATCACCCAATGTACAAGGATGTGAGCTCTGGATCAAACCTATACCACATGCCATGGGGAAGAGAAACCCTCTCTAGGTTCTAACAGTTCTAATATGCAACCATTTAAAATAGACAATCTTTGGATAAATGTTATACAAGGTTGTGTCCAGTGTCCAAAATGTGAAGATTTCTTGATATCAAAATATAATGAAATATTGGGACAGGAGAAATAGTGCAGTAAGTGAGACACTTGCCTTCCTGTATTTTATCCCCAGAAAAAAAAATTATCCCCAGAAATTTTATCCCCAGACTGAGCACAGAAACAGTGGTAAGTTCTAAAAACTGCCATACATGGCTCCAAAACAAAATCACTCAAAAATTCATGATTTTTACATCCTCATATCTCATGTGTTAGATTTATTTCCTTTTCATGTTATCTCTCTATTGTCATTCATTTGAGAAAAAATCACATCTGAGTTTGCTTTCCCCTTTCTAGCCATTGCCTACAGTAAAATATCTGATAAGGTATGAGTTAAATCTCCTCTTCCATAGAATCACAGAGTGAGTCTTAAAAACAGGCATAGCATTGTTTTAATCATCTTATTTTACTCTAGTTAGACAATAAGTGGCCTAACTTCTAAGTCTTCAAATGTGAAGAAGAAAAAAACCCTGATATTTCATAATAATGAAATATTTAAATACCTCTTCTAATCTCAACAATGAGGTTCAGTACAGTAACAAAGTATAGTAACAAAGAAAAGAAACATTTCTGTTGAGAGGAGCCTGAATTATTTTGCGCATGTATTATTTTTGGCTGGTTTTGAAAAATCACTGTATATCCTGTAGAAGGCCTGTTGTCTTCTAACCTGAATATAATGACTTTTGTTTTGTCAGAATAGCAAATTTAAATGTTCTCTTATCCCCTCCAAGTATACCCCTTCAAGATGTATAATTACTTCACCACACCAATAATTTTTACTTCTAGTACAAAAAGTGAAGAAATGCAGTAGCCGGAAGGAAATGTCATGGTGAGTTACAGGTTTTATTTTAACCCTAAGAACAAGCCTGAAAATTATTCTCCAAATGGATAAATTGAATCCTAAAATAGCAACACACTTGTGCTGACAGATGGCTGTGCGGATAGAGGAATGTGTGTGGCAATTGCTGCCTAAAGCACTTCCATCTGTCACTGGGTCTCTGTAGGGTCTAAATGTTCAAAACTCCTCACCTAGCTTGCCACTGGTACTTGCTTTCCTCATTCATTTGGCTCTGATGTGGCTCTGATGTAGATTGTTCATAAGGATCTCTGATGCAGTAACAATTAAAAATAGGACCACAGACCTCTCTTGAACTAACGCATTCTCATCTAAAAATACTACCTCTTGTGGTTCCCCACCAAGATAACATATCTGTGTGGAAGGAGGAAGTGTTAAAGACTGAGTAAATGGGAATGGGAAAAAAAAAGGGTGCAAGAAGAGAGAGATCCCCTTTTTACAGAGTCAAATCTCATTGCCTAAAAATTATATCTTCCTTTAAAAATTTTTATGATAAAAATAGGAACCCAAAGGTGAAAAATCTAATTGATTCTTCTGATTTTTTGACATAGCATAGAATTTTATTTCTACTTATTTTTGATAATATATCTATTTAGTTGCTATGATTACAAACATGCTTGTAGTTGGGCCTCAGTTATAAAATAGAACACCTCTCTTCACCTTGCAACCTTTTCACCACCAGTGCTCCCCATTTCCCTCTTCCCCTACCCCCTGCCTGTATTCAAGACAGGCATTCTATTTCTCTCACTCACTGCCATTGTCATGTTAGTTGTTGGAGTAGTTATTTCTTGAACTGCACTCACCACTCTATGTGGTAAGCTTCATACCATAGACTGGTCCTTCCAACCCTCATTCTATTGTCTCTGGGTATTATTACCATGCTCTCTTTTATATTTCTTAAGTGCCATAGATGAGTGAGACTATTCTGTGTCTATCTCTCTCCCTCTGATTTATTTCATTCAGCATAATAGTTTCCATATTTATCCATGTGATCCTTCTGATTTGAAAGTAACACAGTAAATGCAATCCAGAAGACTGCAGCAAAATATAGAAGCTAAATCTAGACAGTATTCCAATCACTGGGAATTGAATGAACCTCTTCTCCAATTTCCATATCTAGAGAGAAATAGTAAACAGAGATACTCTTGGGTGTCATGAAAATTAAATTAATATGTACAGGTGACATTCTGAGAGCAGAGATTAGGGCCTGGTTGGCTTCCAGCCCTTCCTTGCTCCAACCTGCCCCCCCAGGAGGATATTCGTCCAGGCATGCCTGGGACCCACCCACTTTCTGGAATCTTGCTTGACATGAGTACATGGGATGTCTGGAGGTCACCAAGTAAGGAATCCCAATGACTATATGAGACATACCTATGATTGTCTTTATCTTGCTCAGACAAACCTAGTCCAAAGATGGTCAGTACATGACAGAGCCCAGATCTTTTGCTTTCCTGATGAAAGAAACTGGTGATACTTGCCACCATCATTTGCCTGTTCTGTACTTTATCTCCAGAATCAAAACTCTGGTTTCAAGCTCAGAATCAAAACTCTGGTATCCCTCCCTTTGAGGCTCACATGTTTTCAACTTGATTTCTATGTGTTTGTTTGTAGCCACACATGCAATGCAAGCATCCTACTCACTGTACTGTCTCTCTAGCACCTGTAATGCAAATGTTTCTATGTGAAAACTATAAACATGTAGTAGATTTATGACAAAATGACTACAATAAGTCAAGTTATATAACTTGAACAGAAAGAGTTTAGTTTCTCACCTGGAGAACACTAGACTTGATGAATGGTAGTGTATAAAGAACCCAAGTCGTTTTATGGTTCTGTCACACACTTTAGAGTATTCTATATGATGTTATATGAGAGGCATCATGAGAAGCTCAATTTGGTGAGAAGGCCCATTAATCTAATATTTTTCACTTATAAAATTAAACTGCTCCAGGGAGATCAAAGATCATTCAGTGTTCTTAGTTCCATTTTAAAAAAAAGTAGCATCCAACATACAAGTCATCTCTGGCACCCTCTATAACAAGGTGTATTCATCATAGAGTTAAAGAACGGAGAGAGGGAGTTGAGAGAAATTAATATCTGAGGGTTCCAGGCTAAAAAGATCAAAGAAGACTGCCACAATAACAGCAATATCATAATTTTGACCTCCTTCATCTTTTCAACATTGTCAAGTTTTCTGAATACAATTGCTCCATGTAGGAACTTGCTGCCATCCTCTTCCAGACAAATATTCATCCCCTTCTAGGTTGAGAAACAAGGATCATAATTGTTGTAATATCATAATACTATGTATAAACAATTTAAAGAGGAAAAAATATCATAGTTCCATTCTCCTCTCTCAACTATTCCCCTGTTCTCTCAGTTTCCTTGCATAACTTAAATCATTCGAAAGCCACCTAAATACTTGAGCTAACCAGGTACCAAAAAACAGAAGATCTTATCTAGAGCATGTTTTACTCTTAAGCTTTATCTTTTATAAGAAGAAAAGAGTTCCTGAATAATACTGGGCATTCGTAGATATTGTTTGAAGTTTTGCAAATGGTTTAAAAAGAGTAGCAGGGTAAGATTCCTGGGTTGTAAATAATGAGAGATATTTGCTTGTAAATGAAGGGAGGTGAACTAGGTACTGAACAAAGGCCATCCCTCACTTCAAGTGGCCCCACAGATTTTTGAGACCACCCAATAAATTTGCTTCCCCATCCTCAAGCCAATCTTTTCTATTTCCAGGGTCTGAAGAAGCTTCTTGTAAGGTGAACACTATCAGAAGGAAGTACTGTTTAGGTTTATTATGCACATTCTAGTCTGTTCCATAAAAACATCTATTTTTAGATGAGGATACATTGGAGGAAAAACCAACATGCTCTAAATAAATGTCCCTTCTGTACTACCTGGTGACACTCAGAGGTTACTCCTGGCTATGTGCTCAGAAATCGCTCCTGGCTTGGGGGGCCATATGGAATGCCAGGAATCAAACCGAGGTCCACCCTGGGTCATCCCTGTGCAAGACAAACACTCTACTGCTGCAATACCATTCAGGTCCCTCTTTAATTATTTTTTAAATAAAACAGAGCATAAAATTTTTAGGTGCTCAGAAATTTAAAATATTCATTGCCAAAAAGTCAACATTTTTTCTGTTTTTTATATTTTGGGGGGATGAGGGGGTGGCACACCCAGTGGCACTCAGGCAACACTTTGCTCTCAGAAATCGATCCTGGGAGGCTTGGGGGACCATATGGGAATCGAACTGGGGTCCACCCTATGTTGGCTGTGTGCAAGCCAAATGCCCTACCTCTGGCTCAACAAGTAACATTTTTTCTTTGTTAAATAAATTTAAAGACTCAGATTCTATATAAAAAAAAACTGCTTTTGATAGTTTATTGAGCTATCTGACTCATAGTACAGTTCCCTTTGTACATGTAACTTAACTTTTGGAGACAAGTAAAAATAATGAACATATGCTCCTCATAGACTTCTCATGTAATATTACATCCTACATTAGTGTAAAATGCTTATTTAACATAAATGTTCACATTATTTTTCTGCAACAAGAGTCTATAATCTAGCTGATAGTAATGCTATATTAAAATCAGTTTCTCTATATGAAGTATCATTATTCTAAGAGTTGAAAAGTCTAGAGGAAGACAATAAATTATAAAGATATATAATTCTCAATTACACATATGATTTTTTAAACAACCCACATCTCATTGCTAATTCAAATTGAATTCCAAGGACCAGAAGTAGTACAGGGTTTAAAGTATTTGCATTTTCTGTGACTAACACTGTTCAATTACTCTATTTTTTATGGTCCTCCAAGTACCACTGAGTGTGACTCAGCATAGAGCCCATTATAGCATTTAAGTACCACTGTATATGTGCTTAAACAGTACTTCCTCTCAAAGAAAACATCAAACTAAAGTTTATTTTTATTTTTTAAGCCCAAAGGTCAAGTCTTGCTTAATTCATTGCACATTTAAAGATAATAGTTTCTGAGTAGACTATCAGTTTTCTGAAAACAGTGATTTACTGTTTATAAATTGTCAAAAGTTTTTCATCTTATAGAATAGATGCCTCCATTTTTCAAATAGTTGCGACTATTTTTTCAGCTACAAATTCTTGATTTTTTCATATCATAATCAAACATTCTAAAGGCTTAATTTTTAAGAAGTTAAGTTTATAATATGCTTTATGATTTGTTACTTTGGTGACATGCTTAACTTAAAAATTTAGGAAACAGTATTTCTAGGATTCTCTTCACACATTTTTAAAGGAATATAATAAATATATTTATAAATTATATAAATATAATCAAACATATCATAATATATTATATATTAATATATTTAGGAATGTTTGTTTATTCATGCTATATG
This sequence comes from Crocidura indochinensis, assembly GCA_004027635.1. Lineage (NCBI taxonomy): Eukaryota > Metazoa > Chordata > Mammalia > Eulipotyphla > Soricidae > Crocidura > Crocidura indochinensis. The sequence goes on along the minus strand of PVKC010014709.1, from coordinate 12,710 downwards.
ATGGATTTATGTCAAGCCATATCTTTTATTTGCAAATTTTCTTGTAATAAAGTTTTTAATATTTTATTAATTATAAAATAATTGTTTTTATTAATTTTTTAATTTAAAGCATTCTGATTTACAAAATTATTCATAGTTAAGTTTTAGACACAATATTTTGGGACAAATGCCACCACTAGTGTCATTATACCTATACTAATGTACCCAGAGTTTACCCTATATTTCTTTCCTGCCCCAGTCTGTCATCATAATGGGCACTGTTTTAAGACAATAATTTCCTCTCATTTATTATCGTGAACATGCGACACATTTGTTTTGGGGTCACACCCTGTGATGTTCAGGGATTACGGCTAGCTCCACACACCAGAATTACTCCTGGGGTGCTCAGGGGTCCAAAAGAGATCAAATCTGAGTCAGTTGTGTGCAAAGCAAGCGTCCTATTCACTGTACTAATGTATTTTTTCATCATTTGTTGTTTGATAACCTCAAGGAAATTTGATTTTTGTTTTTTGTTTGTTTGTTTGTTTGTTTTAGGTCACACCCAGCAGTGCTCGGGTTACTCCTGGTTCTACGCTCAGAAATTGCCCCAGCAGGTTTGGGAGGCCACATGGGATGCCAGGATTCGAACCACCGTTCTTGTGCATGCAAGGCAAACGTGTTACTTCCATACTATCTCTCCCAGCTATTTCTTTTTTTTTTAAAATTAGTAAAAATCTATCTCTTGTTTTCTTTCCTCACTTGAGGTATTTATTCTATTGTTGAGTCCTAACATCCCTTCTTCAAAACTCAATTTCTTTTGACAAGTTTAAGACAATATGAAATTAATCTTATTAATTTGCAATACAGTTACAATTTAATACATCCATATCTCACAATTCTTAAAATTTCATGGATATTTATATAAAATTTTTATATTCTACTTTTTTGTCAGAAACTCTACAGATTGATAATCATTACAAAATACACATATCATTTCTTTTTTCATATTTTGTTGTTACTGTGAAATTTTAACACTCTAATATCAAAACTAACAAGAACCATTTCTTATTATTCCTCATAATGATCCTATAGTTTTTCTACAATTCATTTTCCAAAATGTTCTTAGCTCCAATTTTTCTGTCTGTAATTACAATAAACAAGTAAGACTTTTTTTAATTTTAATTGGATGGTTTTGAAATTATAAGCTAACCTAGAGAAGCCTAGATATTTAGGAAAAGTGATCTTATGCTTATCATTGAGTATGAACTTTCAGTGGTCTCCATAATTCATTTAAAATGTTGTCTAAAAAGAACTAAACATAAAACCTGCTTTCATCCATTCTTAATTATGCTTGCGGATAGATTTAGGAATGTTTGATAGACTATCTGTTTTATGTAATAAACCATTCAGTAAAAATCATATTGGCCAAGGACATCTCTGATAACACTTTGGGCCACTAAGCTTTGACAAAATGAATTATGGAAATGCATCAACACTTTATGAATTGGGAAATGATTCAAAATAAATGTGGCACTAGAAAAAATCACTACTTTTCATGCATGAAGCAATTGCTGGCTTGTTCCCTAATGTACAGGGAAGTTCTTACCTCCACACTTAATTTGGAAATCACTGAACCAGCCACACTTTGTCACTTGATTCCTATTAAGAACAAGGATATGCTTTTGTGGTGGGACTGCCTGGGCTTGTCTGGGCAAACAGCCTAGAGCTTTGGGAATGGATCATAACTGAAGGACCACTGCAGGCTTATGATGATCCTCTGGCTAGCAGTGACTCTATTTTCCAGACAACTGAGCTAACTAACTTGTGGCTTTATTGAATTCTTTTCTCATTCTTTAGAATCCACCTAGTATTTTGTAATATAGACATTCATGCTGAATTTCTTTGATCAGTATTCATGTTCATTTACAATACATATTTATTGCATTCAACAGGACACAGTGAAGCATTTTTTAAATATCAGTCATTGAAGTTATAATTATTCTCAAGGCTATATACTTAGATATTTATATGTAAATGGTATGCACATACAAGGATAATAAATTTCTGATGAAACATTATATTTAGTTAACTTAGAATAATCAATATAATAATAAAAGAATCAGACCTAGAATTGATTATAGTAGCTTTCTTTATTCTTGTTTTAAAGATGAGAAAACATAAAGAACAATGTACACAAAGATGAAAAAATTAGGATATGACATCTTGACAATGAGGAAATGGCAACAACTTGATCTAAGAGCAGGTTGTCTTACCTCACCACCTATAGATAGGATGAAATTAGAAGACATGTCATCCTTTGATCCATACAAAAGCCAAAATCACTACAGAAAACTGACTGTGACAATCATGACTGGGCAGAACTTATCCTGGGATCAATAAAAATGTCCCTAGTCTAGGCTTTGGCCTACCATCTATACAACAACCAAGATCCCTAATCCCAGAGGTCTGACTGTGACAACTGCAATCGAGTAGAATTTCTGGAAACTCCATCCTATGCTTCGTCCTAGGATAGGTGCAAAAACCAAGACCGCCAACTACAGAAGACTGATTAAAACAACAGCGATGGAACAGAACTTCTAGAACCATAAAGAAAGACTCCATCCTAGGCTCCATCCTCTGACTTGTGTAAATACCAAGACCTCTAGTTACAAAGACCTGATCTCATCATCCATAACTGAGCAGATAATTTCCAGGCACCACAAAAAGATCTAGGGGACAGTAAAAGAACAGGTACGGAGCCTGGAGTTATATACATGACAGTATACTTCAAGGATGGAAAAACCTTGTATCTCTTAGGCCAAAGGTATTCCCTTTCTAATCTCCCCAATATTTACTGTGCCTATGCAAAAAAAAAAAAAAAAGAAAACACACACAAATTAATTTTTTATTGTTATTGTTGTCGTTTTTATTTTTATTTTGTTTTGTTTTGCTTTGTTTTGATTTATGTTTTTGTGCTCTGTTTTGTTTTTATTTCAGGACTGGGATTGTTTTTTTGTTTTTTGTTTTTTGTTTTTTGGGTCACACCCGGCAGTTCTCAGGGGTTACTCCTGGCTCCATGCTCAGAAATTGCTCCTGGCAGGCACAGGGGACCATATGGGGCACCGGGATTCGAACCGATGACTTTTTGCATGAAAGGCAAACGCCTTACCTCCATGCTATCTCCCAGGCCCCTGGGATTGTTGTTTGATTATTGTCTTTATTGCTGTGGTGCTTTTAGGATTTTTTTCTTATTTATTTGTTATGTTTTTCTTCCCTTTTCCCTTTCTTCTCTTAAACCTATATTTATAACCTCTAGAAGGACTCCTCATATTTTTTAATTGTTTGATTTTTACCACTCCCTTTTTTCCTTCTTTCCTTCAAACAGAACCACATAACTTGAACCATCTTGTTCTGCCTCACAAACTGAGAGGGAAATAATGGAGGTTACCAAGACACTGTTGTATGAACATTGAGTAGAAATAAAAAAAATGATCAGACTTAAACACCAAATCCAAAGTCAATGACAACAGGATTGATACCTAATCTACAACAAGCTAGACACAGAGAGGACCACTTATACTAGAGCCCTGGGGGCAAAGAGGCAAAGGAGGAGGATATGGGATGCATGCTGAGAAGGGGGGGGGAAGGAGAGGGGAAGGACAACATTGGTGGTGAGAATGGTCCTGATTCAATGTCACCATATACCTAAAATTTTACTGTGAATGATTTGTAATCCACTTTGGTTAAAATAAAAATTATTATTAAAAAAAGTTAGAAAAATACCAGATATATTTAAGAAACCTTCTTACCTCTAAGGAATATTTTTAGAATGATTATTATCACTTAGTCAATATGTTTTATTTATAATTAACTTATAGTTAATGGTTGTGATTATTTTAATGATCTCCTTCATAAAAATATACAAAAAACTAAATATATATTTGTATATGATTAATGTATTCAGTGTTATTATCTAGTGCAAATGTTGGGTCCTTTGAGTTGTAGCATAAGTTGAAGAAATGAGAGTGCCCAGGGTGGTAAATTGAAAACTATTAAACGTATGCATATATAAAAGGACATAATGCAAAATCAATAATATCTTCATGATGCTGAAGAAGAAATACACTTAGAAAGATTAACAAACCTATTGAACATCCAGTTCCCTGTGTTAGAGCTATGTAACTAATTAAAATATTGATGGTTAAGAAAAGGAAAATAAACAATGTTATCCAGAGACCTGTGTGAGACATGCATGAAAGTGTGTAGATGGTGAGATCCTCAAAGATTAAATGACTGCTTACCCATTTTGACAATTATCAGCTTTCTCTTGCTTGCTCTGTATTTAAATCTGCGTGACTAAATTTCAGGCCTGCCAATGGAAAAGGGCTGGCTGAGTTTTCTGACAACTGCATTTTCAACTAGCCAGCAGGGATAATGCATGCCACAATATCTGTCAGCACTTTTGCATTTGCCAGGAGGAAGGGCAAGGAGGCTGCACTTTAAATATCACATTCAAAAATCATTAGGCTATTGACTCACTTAAATATGTGCTTGCTCTTCCCAAGAAAAACAAGCACTCCTCTCAGTACTTATTAGTTTTTTCCTAAATAATATATGCACTTATTTAAATTTTTATTAAATCACAGTGATACAGAGTTGAAAAAGTTGTTGATAACTGAGTTTCAGACAATGTTTCAACACCCATCCTTCCCCAACGTTCATTTTCTGCCACTCCTACCTTAAACCTGCCCCTATAGCACACTTTTATTTTTCTCTCTCCCTCTCTCTTGCTTTCTCTCACTCTCTCTCTCTCATTCCCTTTTTTTCCTTTTAGGTATGGTGTTTTGCACTATTGTTACGGAAAGGGTATCATGCATAACACTTCTTTTCAGTTTCCAGTTCATATCCAGAGTGATAATTTTCAACTACTATAATTTCACTCCCCTCACATCATTTCTATTGCCTCTGGGTATTATTTTCATAGTATGTTTTTCTTTCTTTTTTTATTATATTTCACAGATGAGTGTGATCTTTCTATGTCTGTCCCTCTCCTGATGCTATTCACTCAGACCTCATGTTTTTAATATTTTTGCCAATGTAGCCTTCTCTTCTGGTACTGAATGGAGACCAGAAATGGTCTGGGAAAAGTTGCCTCTGGAAAGGAATACAATTCTTTTTTTGCAAGGTCATTCATTCATCTTTCAAAATCAGATGTTTATTACCACCTAAAGCACTTCTCTCCTTACCTAATTAAAGATAAGTCCTAAGTTCAACAGCAAACTTAAGGGAAATAAAGAATTCATTTCTTCCTGAATTTTCAAGATTTATTTCTGGAACAGGTGAGCTTAATTTCTCTTGTTGTCTAAATCCTTAATATACAGATGCTTTGAAATTCCAAGGATGACAGGGTACTATTTTAAAATCAGAAGCTCTCTGTGGTTGTTTCCTACAAAATTGTCAGCTCACTTTTGCATTTCTTCACTATGTATGAATTATTCATAATTTTAAATACAGCCATTTATGTTTTCATCATGAACACAAAAAGGTGTAGTGTAGCCTAAGATGCTCAATTTACATTTTTAAAAAACCTGGCAATTTTAACATGTTTTAAACCTAATATTTCTATAAAAACTCCTGCATAGTTAGAGTAAAGACAGACTTCCAGAAGAAATTACTCTTTGTACTAAGAGTAAGATCAGGAAAATGTCAAATACTATACAGCTTTTGTTTATATGAATCACATAAACAAAAAATTCTAAATTCTAAATTCTAGTACATATCAATAAACTAGATTTTTCTTTCTCCACTAATTTTTTCTGGACTCCCTGCCCTTAAAACTCGTTTTATATGTCTTGGCAGTGACATTAAAATTTATTCTGGAGGACTCAGGGAGGCCCTTTTTAACCCTAGTTAATTCTTATACCACAAGAATAATGCAGGTACTACACTTCACTCCTGGGCCTGCATTTCTTCTAGTCAAGAAATCAGGACAATACATTAAAAAACAACACTCTAAAAAGGTCACAATGGGAAAGCAAAGCAGAATCACATCACACTCAGTGAACAAAGTGAGTATGGATATATATTCATATATCCATAAAGAAGGTAGTTCTTTTGTTTTGTTTTGTTTTGGGGCCACATCTGGCAGTGCTCACGGGATACTCCTGGCTGTCTGCTCAGAAATAGCTTCTGGCAGGCACAGGGCGGGATACTCCTGGCTGTCTGCTCAGAAATAGCTTCTGGCAGGCACAGGGGACCATATGGGACACCAGGATTCGAACCAACCACCTTTGGTCCTGAATTGGTTGCTTGCAAGGCAAACGCCACTGTGCTATCTCTCTGGGCCCCAAAGAAGATAGTTCTTAAGACCCAATTGACACCAGCTACCTCAATAGCTTCTCAGAGAAGGACTTTAGATAGAAAAGTTGAGGATGTTCATAGAATTCAAAGAAACCATGCAACTCAAGAGTGTAAGAGAGTAGAGAATAAGAGAACAGAAATGTAAAAAAAATCATAAAAGAAATATCAGGACTGAAAATGAAAAACACTGAAGTGCCTCAGTAACAGAGGACAGAATAAGCTGACACAGAATCAAGAGATCTGGAAGATGAGCTATATAACACCTCCATATATTAGAGTTGGAAAAGAGTCTTAAAATAAAAGAACAGAGGATAAAAATATATTCAAAAATAAGTGAACATAGGACAAAAGACCTTTGGGATAAATTCAAACTGGAATAATATTTAAATCAGTGGGGTTCCAAAATGTCAGGAAGAGAAACCCCATGAAGAAGGAACAGTCAAAGACATCAGTGTTAGGAGTTCCCAGAGCTAAAGAGTTCATGAGTCCTTCAACACCACTGGTTGATGAACTGTTTAATTTCCAGTCATTTAAGTTATTTCTCCATGTCTGTAATTCACTTCTATTTTCAGTGCATCATTGTCTGAGAAGATAGTTGATACAATTTATATCTTCTTAACTTTGTGGAGGTATGTCTTATGGCTCAGCATATGGACTCTCTTGAAGAATGTGCCATTTGCATTGAAGAATATTTATATTCAGCTTTGGGGATATGAATATATATCCATATATATTTTCTTCTTTAGTTTCTTATAGCTAGTAGCTATCATGCATTCAATAAGCTGTGGGAATCAGAAAGTAAATCAAAGACAAAAATCAAGAGATTCCTGGAAATAAATAAGAATGAATATATGAATTATTAGAATTTGTGGGACACAGCAAAAGTGGTTTTAAGTGGAAAATTTATAACTTTGCAAGGATTTATCAGGAAGGAATAATGGGCCCACATAAATAGCATTATGGCACAACTTAAGAAATTGGAAATGAAGAACAAAATGTTCCAAAACAAACTGGAGGCAGAAAATACTAAAACTTAAATCAGAAATTAATGAACCAGACACACAAAAAAACAATTCAAAGGATCAATTAAAGCAAGAATTGGTTTTTTGAAAAACTAACAAAATATACATATCATTAGCAAGACTCACAAAGAAATAGAGAATGAGAGAAATTTAATAAATCCAATCACAAATGAAAGGGGAGGGGCTGGAGCAGTAGGGCATTTGCCTTGCACGTGGCTGACCTAGAAAAACCACGGTTTGATCCCCCTGAGTCCCATGTGGTCCCTTAAGCCAGGAGCGATTTCTGAGCACAAAGCCAAGAGTAACCACAGAGCATCTCAGGGTGTGCCCCCCTAAAAGAAAACAAAAAGAAAAATAAAAGGAAAGAAATGAAAGGGGAATGGTACAAAAGATATTGCAGAAATTTAAAGGGTAATCAAAGATTAGTTTGAGAATCTATATGGCAAAACACAAGCGAGTCTAGAAGAAATGATGCATTCTTGGATTCTTATACAGCTCATGGTTGAACCAAGATGATGTAAAATACTTGAACAGACCTATAACTATTCAAGAAATTAAATTGGCAATTAAAAAGCTTCCCCAAAACAAAATCCTCAGCCAAGGTAGATTCATAGCAAATGGGAGGCATCACTTTTCCCAACCGCAAATTGTACTATCAAGCAGTAATCATTAAACTAGCATGATACTGAAATAAAGATATATCCACAGATCAATTAAATAGACTTAAATTCTCTGAGAATTACTCTTAGGTATCTGATCAATTAATCTTGCATAAAGGGGCAAGGAATATGAAATGGAACAAGGAATGCCTCTTCAAGAAGTGGTGTTGAGAAATTAGTTGAGCTATATGCAACAAAAGTGAACCTCAGACCTTTCTTTGATGCCATGCACAAAATCAAATCAAAGTGAATTAAAATCCTTGAATGCTACGGTATAGAGAAGAAAATGTAGGTAGAACACTCTATCAGATTGGAACTAAAAACATCTTCAATGATGAAACTCCACTGTTCAACAATTAGAAGCAAAGACAAACAAATGGGACTATAATAATTAATAAGCTCTTGCACATCAAAACAAACAGTGGCTAAGTTACAGATTTCTATGGAATGAAAAAGGCACTTTACCCAATATCCATTTGATAGTTGGTTAGTATCTATGGTATTTAATGTATTGATAGAGATTAACAAGAAAAAAATTTTAATTTTATCCAAAAATAGGAAAAAGAATTGAGCAGACATTTCTTCAAAGAAATACAAATGGTCAAAAAGCAGATGAAAAAAAGCCCCACATCAGTAATCATCAGTGAGATGCCAAATAAAACTATACTGAGATACCATCTCACACCTAAGACACTGACACACATCACAAAGAAGAAGAGCAACCAGTGTTGGTGTGGATGTGGGGATAAAGGGACTTTCATTCACAGTGGAGATGAGAATGCTGACAGTTCCACCTTTTTTTCACAAAATAATTTGGCAATCCCCCCCCCAAAAAAAAATTGAGCTCTCGTATAATCCAGCAATACTTCTCCTAGGAATATGTATTAGGATCCCAAAAACACAATGCAGAAAAATTCTTTTTATTCCTATGTTCATTGCAGCACTTTTTTACAATAGACAGAATCTGGAACAACACGAATGCCTGAGAACAGATAGTGTCTGAAGAAACTGTGGCACATTTACACAATAGACTACTATAAAACTTTTAGGAAAAATGAAATCATGATTTTCTTATAAATAGATGCATTTGGAGAGTATTCTGCTGAGTGAAATGAGTCAGAAGGAGAGGGATATACATAGAATAATCTCACTCATTTGTGGATATAAAAAATAGTAGTTTCCAGAGACACTAGAATCATGAGCCAGAAGGACTAATCCATGGTAAGAAACTTGTCACAAGCAGTGGGGGGGGGGTGCATTCAGGGCAGTGAAGGGAGCACGATGACAATGACAGTTGGAAGCAATCGCTCTGGACAAGAACTAGGTGCTAAAAGGAGATAAAATGATGAAGGAATGTCTACTTTAGAGGCAAGTAGGGGGAGGGTGGGTGGGAATCTGGGGACATTGTTGGCAGGAAATTTGCACTGGCTAAGGATATTGTACATTGTATGACTGAAAATCATGAACAACTTTGCAGGAGTGACGAAAGCAACTGAACAATCTTGTAACCATTGCGTTTAAATGAAATAATTAATTTAAAAAATCATACTTACCTGTTCCACCTAAGAGATCCTTCCTATATAGTACTCTGATGCAATAATCTCCCTGGCAAAATATCTATACTGCACCTTAAATGCATAGTAAAAGTTTGACCAGAATAAAAAGGAAAAAAATGTGATTTGTAGATTTTCACATTCTTTCCCTGAGTTTAGCATAGATGGTACTTCCTGGATTCTAGACAAAGACCCAGATTTAGTTTCAGGTCACTATACAATATGTATCTCTCTGCTGGCTGATAGTACAGAGATGGCAGTGAGGGTAGGGGAAACAATTGAATGAACTTAATACTTTAATTCACTAGACATAGGTCACATCCTGGGAAAGAAAATATTCCCACTAGTATAAAATACCCATACATAGAAAAATTTCAATGTCACCTTTTCTAATACTTTTAAATTACTCTTTAAACTATTTTATTGCATTCTATGATTTACAACACTGTTAATAATGGTTCACCACACACATAATCCCAACACCACACATTCATCATCATTGTACCGACCTTTGTCCTTCAAGAATTCTAACAGACTTCTCTTATCTCTCTCCACGAGTCAGTTGTAAGGAACAGTTATCTAAGTGTGTTGCTTTGGCCCTTTGATGCTGCTACCTTGCTGTATATCTTCAAACTCCACATGTAAGAAATATTATTCTGTATTTATCTTTCCTTCTGATTGATGTCGCTTAGCATGATGTCCTCTAGTTTTATCTGTGTTGTAGCAAATTTTATGCTTTTGAATGTTTAGAGCTTTACAGTATTCCAGTATATACATACACCGCAACTTCTTGTTCCATTCATCTATAGTCTTACACATGGAATTTTGAAAAACACTGATAATGACATATAAAGTCACTCTATTATTTGGTGTTTCCAAACTACAAAGGCTTAGAAATCAGTTGAAAAAGAAATTACTTTGGAGATTAACATGTTCGGTAGCATGATCAACCTTCCAGAGGATATTGATTATCTACTGATTCATTATATTGTATATTACTTGTAAATCAAGAAATTTTTGTAAGTAAAACATTTCAAAAGCAAATAAATTTGATAGGAAGTAATTCCTGTTTTGAGAAATTAATATGATAACATAAATATACAGATAATATACTGTGAGGGAGCATGATTAAAACTATGGTAAAAATAAAAGAGAGGATCCATTCAATAATTAGTGCTTGCCTATATCCTGTATTGGATGTAAAAACTAAACAAGGTCCAGGACAATCCTGTCATACTGGCGATTATTCCAGGTAAGTCACACATTGACTGCCATAAACCAGAACAGGACCAACAGAAATGGCAGTTGCTGCTCAGCATTACTTGATATGATGATATTGATCATAGACCAAGATTGTATTTCCGATGAACTCCTCAGCTCAGACCAACATAGAAATTCAGACAGTCTTGATTCATGAATCAATTTACCCCTGGTTGAGAGGAATGCATTTATACCTGAGTATACTCAGTTCGATGATGGGAGCTGACTACTGCATAGATGAATCTAAACAGGAAGCTACACCTGTCAGAGAAAATGATATTGATGCTATTATCTGTCTCATAGAAATTAACTCTCACTAACCCGCATTAATATTGCAAGGCATTTAGTCAATATAGGTCTCCTTTAGTCCTCTTCCTAATGGCATTATTATTTTTCTCTTGAGTGATGAATATTATCCCAAGAATTTATTTATCTCAAATACTATATATCTAATTGTAAAACAAGATGTAATAAACGAGAGTAATATAATTAAAAAAATCAAAATAATAAAAACTTGGTCAATGCACACTATAATTTAAAGGAGACTTTGTAACATACAATAAATTCTGATATCATTTTCTTAAATAATCAGGAATAGCCATAGAACTCCCTTGCATCAATATATGCAATTTTAAGATTATATACATACTGAGGGAAAGACAGAGTCGGAGGTAGAATGGGGGTAAAGAAAGGGAAAGAGGGGAAAATAGGGGGGATGAAAAAGCAAAGGGATTGTTTTAACCAATAAATTATTATTATTATTTTTTTTTGGTTTTTTTTTGGGTCACACCCGGCAGCGCTCAGGGGTTACTCTGGCTCCATGCTCAGAAATTGCTCCTGGCAGGCACGGGGGACCATATGGGGCACCGGAATTCGAACCGATGACCTTTTGCATGAAAGGCAAACGCCTTACCTCCATGCTATCTCCCGGGCCCCAATTATTTTTAACAATAAGCATGGGACATGACTTCCCAAAAGAAAAGAAAATTTAACAATTATAATTTTGACTAATTAATTTCAATATCCAGAGACAGATTCAGTTTTATACAACTTAAATTTTATATAATTTGGAGACCCTTTTAATAACTGAAAAACAATCATAAACATAAATTTGAATTAGAAATTGAATTGTGAACAAAAATAAAAAGATTCAATAAATTCTTTTCAAAATATTGCAATATATTACAAACATTTAAAATCTGTAAGTCAGATTTTTATTAATAAAATGGTTAATTTTTTTCTGTGACTGATTTTTACTTTTGGGGCTCCATATTCTTTGATTATTTCTTCACAAGGAAAAAAAATCTTTCAAGATCGTTTCTAAGAAGAGAAAAAGAATAGCAAAATCCTCTTTTTGCTGGTTTTGTTTTATTAGATATTTTAGCTTTTTATCTTACTGGTGATGCTATTTATATTTTGAAGATCATTGCAAAATTTGAATAAGATTAATATCTCCCAAAATTCATCATTTAAAAGCTGTTGAGACTTAGAAAAATCCCAAAACTAGTTTCTGGTGCCACATGCTTCTTTTCTATGCTCTATGCATACCCACATGCTTTCCCTGACACGAATGGTACAACACCTCTATATCACAATACAAGTTTTGCTCCTTTTATTTGTATGACTATGCTTTACTTGGTTCAATTATATCTAGAGGTCATGTTTATACTTTATTTGCTTGCATTATATATGTTAAATGTGATATATAAAACTCTTACATATGTATGTGTGTATATATATGTAAGAGTTTTATATATCACATTTATATATGATATAAATATATATATATGAAATATATATATATATATATTGGTTACTGGGTCACATACTAACATAAATGACTTCAACCTATACAGAATAAATACAAACAATAAAGT
>PVKC010014708.1:0-21967 GCA_004027635.1 Crocidura indochinensis | reverse complement strand
GGGCTATGTTTTTCCCAATAAAGGCTGCTCAGGCTCTCTGGAGGAACAGCTGACATCTTGCCTAGTGGTTCCACATAGTGGAACGAGTGACTTGTGGGTGAACAGCTTGCAGTTAGTTTTCTGGTCTGCTATACATTCCCAATTTTGTGTGGATTATTTCTCGTGTTGGAGTTGTTTCCAGACCTATGTCTCTTGTCCAATCCGGACAGGGGGTATGGGAATCCCTCTCCCTCTCTGGGGATTGTGAATGCACAACCTCACCATTCAGCATCCCACCCCAAAACATGCTCACCACAACTTGGCATTTGTCCAAGATGCTTTCCCAGATGCATTTTCTTGAAAGCTGGACTGTTGTAGAGGAAGGAGGTAACCAATCCCTGTGCCTTCGGAGTCCACAAAAGTGACAGCAGTGAGTGGATCCTTCTCAACTCTCTCATTGCCTTTTGAATCCTTTTCAGAGATGTCCTGGAGACACCTTTGTGGAGACACTGTCGTGGCCAGAGAAGGAAGTGAACCTGCAACCCCGAGGCGTGAGTTGGGCAGCAGACTCCAGCTCAGCTGTGTTTTCAAATGAGAAGACAACTCCTGCCCTTGGCCCCTCAATGACTGCTTCAAGATTAAAGGCACAGAGATGCCTCCAAAAGGCTACCCAAAGAAGAGCTTGGACTACATGGGTGACAAGATGGACATGAGAGTGTGTGTGGATGAATGTTCTTGACCTTTGGGCCTGTGGTCCTGCAGCAATGGAAACAAAGACCATGTGTAAGTGAGGAACCCCGTAATGGTGGCCATGGGAAGTCCTGGTGTCCCCCAGTTAGCTCTGGCCACATCCATGACTCATGACTCGTCCACTGATATCCTTCCTTTGCCTCCCTCTTCAGCTTCCACTTCTGTTTTGCTCCTCATCTCCTCCAAACTTCACAAAAATGCCTCCCCCATTTTTCTGATTTAATCTTCTATTGACTTAAAAAATAATAATAATAAAACTCTTCTCATCGGGTGGATAAAAAATGTATGAACTTTCTTGAATTTCAGTTATGGGAATTACTTCCAATTTTCTTTTTTGAAAGAGTTTTCATTTGCCCAGAACCCTCTGTAGGACATAGAGTCTTTTATATGCAGATTGCTATAATTATGCTTTGAAATAGCTTTGAAATCCTCATAGCTTCAGCAGAGAATATGAAAGGCCAAATGTGACATGGATTTGAAGGGTATGGAATCTCACACACATCAATCTAAAACAAGATAGAGAAACCAGCAGCTCTTTCCACCACTGATGTCACTTTGTGACTGATTATTGAAGGATCTTTCTACTTTCCTAGGTAGCAGGAAAACTGCCTGGGGAGAATCTGAGCAGGTTGTATTTTTTCTTCTTTTAATACCGAAAGGTGAGTAGATGTTAAGTGAAACATGAATTCCACTGTGACAGGAGCTTTCACAGCCTTGCTCAATGATGACATATGTCCAACAGTGATACCCAGAGTGAGAGAAATAGGAATTTTCCCCCCATGGTAGTCAGGCCAAGATGGGTACCCAGGGCTGAAGAGACCCTCTACATAGAATAGAGCTGGGAAAAGACTGGTATGAAGGCCCAGAAGGTCCATAATGACATTAGTCTGGGCCTGGTGCTGACAGGACTTAACACAGATGTTTTATGTCAGCTACCCAGACCCCATCTGCCTGTTTCGTATGATGGATGTTATTAGAAACATACAAATGGCCCTGGACAGAGAAATGTTTCCTCACTCCTGTTGTAGGGAATCCAAGAAGCAAATATGGAAGCCAGTGCTGAAGAAACCCAGAGACAGACACGGGCCTTTCAGAGGCCTGAAGTTCCTGATTCCAAGTGACAGACTTATCTGAATATTTCCAGTCCCCTCATCCCTGCCACTAGCAGGAAGATAATAAGCAGAGTGGTTTTCAAATGTCCATATGCTGAAGGCATTTATTGAAAAAAATCCTTAAACACTAAACTTGATTTGGAGAGTGTATGTGTTTTTAATGTTCACTATCCCAGAACCGGGCGGTGGCGCTGGAGATAAGGTGCCTGCGCTAACCTAGGACGGACCGTGGTTCGATCCCCGGGTTCCCCATATGGTCCCCCGTGCCTGCCAGGAGAAACTTCTGAGCGAATAGCCAGGAGTAACCCCTGAGCGTCACCGGGTGTGGCCCCCCAAAAAAAAACGAAAAAAAAAAATGCTCACTATCCCAAAATCTTTAGCTCAAAGTATAGCATAGAATTGTGCTTTTGTATTGACCATGATAAAGTTTTTTTTTTTTTTAACTTAAAGGCCATGTTCTTCCAAAATCACCCAACACACAAAAGAATGGAAAGTCCATCCCATGCTGGTTTTCTAGTAAAAAGATGTATGTCTTAAAATAAAAGCCCACAATGCCTTGGATGGTGGTCGTTCACAAAAGAACAGGTAGTAAATACAATTGAATTCAGCATAAAGTGGAGACCTGCTTTTAAAATAAAATATATGGTTCTCAACTAGTACTCTTTCACTCACAGTTGAAGAGGGGATACATGTGGTGTTTATGCACCAACCCGAGCTAGGAAATTGAACCCTGCTTTGTACTTCACAACCTTTATCACTTATTAATCTGCAAAGTATATATGGAAGGAAATTACAACTCAAGGAGGACTTTAGAGAAACATAATGTTAATTAAGCCCTCATTTTAAAGTACAATATACACTCTTGCAAAAAGTCCTTAGTTCTGAAACATTTGACAAGGATTTGAAACCAGTCAAAGATGGTAAGCATTTCTCTAATAGTGCTTTGTGTTACTGTTTATATTACAGGAAATACCCAGATGTTGTTTAATGAGTCAAATGAGAAACTCTGAAATTGTTTCTAACTAGACTATTTTCTTTACTTTTTTAACTTTATTTGACCTTGCAAAATGTCTGTGACTGATTTTGAAACTAAGGTCTGTTCTAACATTGAAATCAGTTTGGAATAAAGTGAGACCAAAATTTATTTCCAACAGTTTTTTAAAATTTTTCTCCTCCAGAGATAGAATTAAGAGCTTTATACAAACAAGGTACTATGATACTCTCTGAGCCTCCTACCTGGCTAAAGAAACAATTCTGATCCCTTTATTCTGTTGGAGAAAAGGCATGATTACCCCTTACATCCATCAGAACTGCATGTCTAGTGGAGGTTAAAAACACTCACATCCTAAATTTTTTCCTTTAATGTTCTACTGGCATGATTCTAACTAGCAGCAGTAGAACATTATTTCAGATGATGCTGGTGAATTTACAATTTGAACATCTCCACGGGGAGGATTTTTCAGATCTCCCTCTATGGCTCAGACCAGAACAAGCTCTAGAATAGGGCTCACTTCACAATCCAAACAAAGGCAGCTCCATGATAAGGAGGGGCCCGAGTGATAGCAGAATACTCCATGGACAAGGAGTGCTAGTTGTCACAGTCCTGGCATAAAAAAGGTGACAATTTTTCAGGCATTTACAGTTGACAAAGCAGTGGAGAGAAGTCACCTATAAATATTTCTTCATTTCAAAGCAACTATCTACTAACCAGAATGAGTGAATTCTGATTCAGGGGGGGGCCTGTTGCTACTGCACCGAACAACTGTGAAAAAAGGGAATGTGCAGACACAGGTAAGTGGAGGAAAGTTACACCGCAGATATGGTGCATCCTACATTGTCAAAGCAAAACACATTTAGATGTATAAATTCCTCTCATGTTGAAATTCCCGAGGCATGTGGAGGAAACATATTTTCCTGCCCAAGTGTGAGAAGTTTTAAGATCTTAATTATAGGTTTCATGTCTTCAACAATAAGTTGCAACAGTAGATCTGAGTGTGTGTGTGTGTGTGTGTGTGTGTGTGTGTGTGTGCATGCACAAGTGTGCATATGTGTAAGAAGAGACAGATAGCTGCTGGTCAAACTATTAGAGGTTATGAAATAGAACAGACTAGATGGCAAGAGACGACATTGCTGCAAAACAATATTTACTGTTATTTTTGTGTAAACTTTCCCCAAATTTTTTCAATAAAAGTATAATTTTTCTACATTAGAGAAGTTTAACACTTCTCTTTTCTCTCTCCTTTCTTCCCCTCTATTCTCCTTTTTCCAAACTCCCTTTTCCTTCCTTTGTTTCTTTCTTCCTTCTTCTCTGCCTCCCTCCCCTCCTCTTGCTTCTCATTTCCCATTCTCTCTCCTCTCTCTTCCTCCATATGTTAGGATGTCCAGAATCTAATCTGTGAGGATCTGACATGGTGGTCTAATTAACCTCAAGAGTAGGCGTATATGCCTTTGCACCACAGAACTATCTTCTGGACCTTTGTCTGCAGGCACCCACACAAAAAGCTGTTGCATGCTCTGGGTATGAGCCACTGGTGCTCCCATTTTTTGCACAAGAATTTTAATTCAGGCCCTTTCTTTAGCCAGGCAACCACTTTAAGCCATTGAGCTATTGTCTGAAGCCAGGAATTTATATTTCCAAATTAGTGTTTCCTGCTACTTTCATTTCTGGAAGATTATGCTATTTACCTTAACATGAGTCTCTGTGGACTCATTGAATTAAAAAAAAAATCCAAAAAAAAAAAAAATCCCAGGGGGAGAGATAACACAGTGGTAGGACATTTGCCTTGCACACAGTTGTTCTAGGACAGATGGTGGTTAGAATCCGGCATACCATGTGTTGCCTCACGCCTGACAGGATCAATTTCTGAGCACAGAGCTAGGAGTAACATTGCCAGGAGCAATGGCAGGCGTGACCCAAGAACGAAAACAAAATCCAATTGAAGGCTTTTTCCACATAGTGTTTATACAACTGACCATAACTATCCTTTTATTTGCTACAAAATTAGTACTTGAAAACAAACGAGAGTTTTGAAGCACCTGATTTGCAGAAGGTTGATTTACCTTTTCACATACTTTGCAGAAAAGGAAGCTTAGGCCCCAAAGAGCAGGACTTAGAGTAACCTCTGAGCACTGCCGGGTGTGACCCAAAAACCAAAAACCAAAAACCAAAAAAAAAAAAAAAAAAGAATTTTGCAGTAAATTAGGATTTGGGAATGTGCCCAAACAAAAAAAAAAGTTCACAGGCAAATGGTTACTTTGTGAAAACCCCTCAACCAAGCATAGTGTCCAGAGTAATTTATGATGGAGGAGAGATCTTCCCACAGACACATCCCACCTCCGCACTGCTGGTACTGTTTAAGTTGTAACTCACAGAAAAGATATTGTCTCAAGTTCACAATACAGTGAGTGTGAGAAAATTTCCTATTTCCAGTCATAATCTGTGCTTTAATGTTTTTTTTTTGGGGGGGGGCGGGCACACCCGGCAGCACTCAGGGGTTACCCCTGGTTATTTGCTCAGAAATAACTCCTGGCAGGCATTAGGGACCACATGGGAGGCCGGGATTCGAACCAACCACCTTAGGTCCTGGATCAGCTGCTTGCAAGGCAAACGCTATCTCACTGTTCTACTTTAATGGTTTCTAGAAAGTGAACACAAACTTTACAAAGCACCTTGTGCTAAGATTCAAATGCCTCCTTCACTCAAAGTTTGTACATGGAACTTTAAGATCTCATTCATATACCGCTGGGAAATAACTCAACCCCATTGAGATTTTGCCTACAGGAAACCAAACCTTTAGGCACTGTGTAAAATTGCCATTTCTTAATAAATAATTAAGATAATGACATGAGTTTTGAAATCCATATGGATTTGTGGGCCAGCACTGGCTGTGCCCTTGGTTATCAATGGAGTAAAAGCTGTTGGTTGAAAGAATATTTTGTCTATCTGCAAATTAGAACCTTTAAAAGATACTAAGAAACATATATCCTGGTCCCTGTCACCATACTCTTCCCGATGACTTTCCTTCCAGAAATAAAAATTGATCAGGCTATAAGACAAGATGTGCTTTTTGTTTTTTATAATTGCTATTTGAAGACAGTTTTAGAGAAAGATATTGAAGATGAGGAGATAGACTTTTGAATCCAAAGTAGAATCACACAAGTGTTTCATCTGTTAAAAAATGCTGACAGAAGTGAAAATAATTTGAGCATAATTGTATTAAAATTTAAAATCTGAAGTTTTACACATATCCCTTATTTTTTAAGGAAAACACAGCCTGTCATAACTCATTCTCTCTGTTCCTTATATCAAAGGAAAGGGAGAACAGTACAGATTTTATATTGATTATGAATCCATGCTATAAACAAGTAGCACATTTAATGCTTCCTCACTATGCTGTGAATACCAAATCAAAAGGAAGTTAGCTAAATTTCCTAACTAGATGCAACAATACTGAGATGGGGAAAATTACTTTCTAGTATCAACAAGAATAATTTTCACCACTTTAAGAATAAATGATTTGCATGTGGTTGTCAGGGACTCTGAAATGCGGACTTAACATTCTGTGTCTAAAAACTAAATGCCATGCTCTAAAAATTCCTCTAACAAATTAATCTTTAGGAAAGAATTTGCAAGTGGAGGATTGTTGAACAATAATGTCTTCAATAATGTCTTTTGATTGTAAGAAAAAAGAAAAGCTTAGTAATTACCTTTTAAGTGGAAGAAACACTTTATTGATTTGGTCATCCTAAACTTAGTGTTTTATGGAATAATTTTTTTTTATGTGGAAGTCAGTAACACAGTATGGAATTCATTTTTATTTCCATTTTGGAATGTTCTTAATTTCTTCATTTATAATATTGGTAAGTAAAATGAAAAATAAACACATTTGGAACAGCAGTGTTTAGGATCTACATATCCACATAATACAAATGCTTCTATTTATGTATGTAAAACAAAATGTTATATTTTTATATATAGTAACGATGTATGTGTATTAATATTTGAAGTATAGATATATTTAATAGACACTTCACTTAATAATCTAAATGTTATTATCTGCCACCTCCTGAAATTTCATTAAAAAGTGTTCTTGTTTAAACAGATTATTAGTAATTGATTCACATGAAATCAAGATCAATAAAGACACTGATAGATTGTACTCATTACTTATTCTTAATTAAAAAGAGAGAGAAGGGAATTAATGTGGGCGTTGGAGGAAATGATGATTATTTTCCTTTCTACCAGGAAGCTCTTCTGGCATGATTAACCTGATTAATATGTGATAATGGACAATTATCAGTAATAGTAGATCCTGAAACTACATTTCAAATTTGAGAAGTTCAAACAGGATAAGTATATCTACATTCCAGATCTGGGACCAGACATGTGGAAAATAATAAATTAAATTCCAAAGACACTTGGTTCTGGGAAATTGGGTCCTGTAAATTGAATAATCTACTGACACTGTCTTTTATAGTTGGTTATATTTAAAAAAATATCACATCGCAGTGCATAAATTTTGCAATTTTTTTTAAACATCTGAGCATCCCTTTTCTCTTAGGGTTAAATCACACCGAACTTTGCTTCCCTATCAAGCAAGACTAGCTTAGCATAAGCTCTTCTAAAACATCTTTCTCTTCTTATCGGAAATCTTCCCAGGACCCATTTTTGGCTACTCTAGGAGGCTTGATACCTCTGGGTATTAGCTAACAAAAACATAAGCATGAATGCTCAAGATAAAATGACACTTTAATTTTTTATTATCACAGACATGGGGACATTATGCATGGTTGTAGCACTATTTCTTTCTGGGATGAATCTAGGTATCATATTCTTATGTTGTTAATTGAATAAAGCATATTTTATTATATTTTAATATAATTATTTTATTTTATTTTATTTATTACATACCATTTTTTATTTTTTCCAAGATTGTTCTTAGCACATCTACTTATTTCTACTATTTGTCATCTTTGTTCTGGCCACTGGTCTGTGTCTCTCCTAATATTCTTGGATAAGCCTCTAGTTGATTACTTGAAAGGATTCATAAATGAAGAGCATTAATTTAGGTTGCTGACCTACATTCATTTGAAAAGTAATATGATTTCCTCACTTGAAATTAGATCAAAATGGGATGTCCAAGACTCCTGAGCACTGTGCTATCATGCGATCTCTCCACCTCTTTGTGATTTTATCTTCATTGTATGATTTTACTGCTCTCAATTCAATGGTGTAAATTCTTTGACTCTCTCACAAATATCTGATAGGAAAAATTGCATACCTTTTATGGTTTGTTGGTTTTGGGGTGGATGGGCAAGACATCTATGTTCAGGGATTACTCCTGTTCTATGCTCAGGAATCACATCTTGTAGGTCAATATACGACCATATGGGGTGCCAGGAATCCACCCCACAACAGTTAATTTACCCACTGTACTCTAGCCTAGATTACATATCTCATAAATGGGATATTTTCCCCTAATTTTTTTTTATAATTCTGGTTGTTTTAGGAGCCACATTTAGGAATATAGATTGGGATCTTTAGTTGGCACATGGGACCAGAGAAAGACACATGGGACCAGAGCAAGCAAGTTGGCACATGGGACAGTAATGTATGAATTCTATCCCTGGATAACTTTTAGGGCCCTGTCTATAATATTTTACTTTATGTTATATTTTGATATTTAAAAAGCACAAAGTACATAAAACATGAACTGCCTGCTCGCGCTCTCTCTCCCTCGCTCTCCACCGATATGGCTTTAACAATTTAAAAGTAATTAATTCTCTTGGGTTTTTACTGCTTCTTAATAGAATAGACTTTGTTAAGTACATTTATTTTAACTTAATAGCATAGAGAAAATTGACTTCAACTAGGAAATTTCTATGCATGTTTTTTGTGTCTTTTGTTTTTAGAGAAGAAATTGAAATAGACAAAGAAGTTGAAAGATCAGTAAGTCCCATTGTGTCCAGCAGATAGAAGTCACAGGTGGAAAAATCAAACAATGCCATTAGCCTAAATCTCATCAAAATGTGGTCCACTAACACTTTAAGTCAACACTTTTCATTTAACACAATATGTCCCAAATATTATCATTTTTTGTTTGCAATAAAGGGGGTACTGTTTTGGTTCATAATCAGCGGTGCTCAGAGTGATTCCTGGCTCTGTGCTCAGCAATGACTCCTGGCAGTGCTCTGGGGACCTTATGAGTTTCCAAGGATTTGAATTAGGGTCAGCCTCATGAAAACCACGTTTTTAACTCCTTATAATCTCTCTGGCCTGAGGCTGGAGAGAGCATAGCAGTCATTTGCCTTGCACAATGACTGATTGATTCAAATCAACAGATGATTTGAATCCCGGCATCCCATATGGTCCCCTGTGCCTGCCAGGAACGACTTCCGAATGCAGAGCCAGGAGTAACCCATGAAAGCTGCCAAGTGTGACCCCTTAACTCATCCCCAATCTCTCTGACCTAAAACAATTGTTGTTTTTTAAGTGAGAAACCATAAAATAGAGAAAAATAGAAGTTGCCTCATGAAGTTTTATTAAATTATATGTTCAACATTGCTGACTTTATTTTCCCATCAAAGTTAGCTAAGCAATTAGAGACAATTAGTACAAATATTAAGTGATTTAGGGGACCTCTGACAAAGATATACTCTCTGATTTCTTTCATAGTACACTATGATGCTTAGAGATATATTTATGTGTTTGAAAATGAAGTTCTCAGATAACTCAAACTATCATTGACATTTGACTCACATAGTTAATCAACATAACCTTGACTTTTTATTATTATTATTATTATTATTATTATTATTATTATTTGCTATGGTAACATCCTGGATCATCTTATGAATTGAAATCAAATTCTGTATTGGATTATGGATCTGATAAGTTCCACATCTGGTCCATATATTGTTATTCCTTTCCCATTCTGCAATTCCTTTAAGTGTCCCAACATTATGTCCTTAACAAACAGGTATGGGACAGGATACCATGGATCACACCTCTGATCATGGCTTATCCATATATATAGAAGAGAGGTTCCTTACAAAGAGGGAAAACTGATGCCCTTTTGAACTTAATGGTCTCTCTTCAACAGGCAGCCTTAGCAACTTCACAAACACATTTTCAAAAGAATTAGTAGAATGTGCATCTCATTCCATTCCCTGAATATTTCTCTCCAGGACCCCACTTTGCATGCCTTTAAAGGTATTCCTCCTTTGCCTTCTAGCTCTGTGTCTTTTCACTGCTTCCTTTAGGGGTGCAGTGCTCTGTAATTGTCTATCATTATCCCCAATATTTAACTCATAGTCGTTGATTTAGTTTATCCCATTGTAACAGATGCTGTGTGAATGCTTTCAAGACTGGGCATTTCTTTAACTCCAGCATCACTTTCTTGCCAAGGTTGTAAAATAGTGAAACTTTAAAAGTTAAGGTTGGCATTTAAAACTAATAAGTTGTGGGCCAGGCGGTGGCGCTGGAGGTAAGGTGCCTGCCTTGCCTGCGCTAGCCTAGGAACGAACTGCGGTTCGATCCCCCGGTTTCCCATATGTTCCCCCAAGACAGGAGTGACTTCTGAGCGCATAGCCAAAAGTAACCCCTGAGTGTCACTGGGTGTGGCCCAAAAACCAAAAACAAAAAAAAAAAACCTAATAAATTGTATAAATGCAGTTTTCCCCATATGCTATACAAATAAAAACTGAAATTACTAAATGTGTATAAAGATATAGATGTAGACAAAGATAGTTATTTCTCTTATATAAACATATCTTCCTGTCCCATATAATACACAAAAATCAATTCAAGATTGCTGGCCTGGGCCCGGAGAGATAGCACAGAGGCATTTGCCTTGCAAGCAGCCGATCCAGGACCAAAGGTGTTGGTTCGAATCCCAGTGTCCCATATGGTCCCCCGTGCCTGCCAGGAGCTATTTCTGAGCAGACAGCCAGGAGTAACCCCTGAGCACCGTAGCGTGTGGCCCAAACACCAAAAAAAAAATGATTGCTGGCCTGTTCTGGATGAAAATATGATGCATTGCCTTTGTGATATTAGAATACCTAAGATTCTTTATATAGGATTATTAATGATAAATAGAAATGATCATTTGGAATATGTTCAAAGGACTACCACTTTTATAAAACTATAACCAGAACTGAAAAAACAGAGTAAATAAGGAAAAATATTCCCAATAACTATTTACACAAATTCACCAAGATTTGTTTGAGAATAAGTTAAAAACATTTATAGTAAGCATATCTTTACACAAATAAGTCAAATGGCTAAAAATCTCAAACGGGGGCCACACAGTACAGTGGGAAAGGCATTTGCTTTCACCTGGCTGACACAGATGTAATCCCTGGCACTTCATATAGACCTCACAGTCCTTTAAAAGCAGTCCTGAGCACAGAGCCAAGAGTCAATCCTGAACACAAACAGGTGTGGCTGAAAGACAAATCAAAAAAACGAAAATCAAAACTCAAACCAGGAGCCAGAGAGATAGCACAAAAGGAGGGGCATTTATTTGCCTTGCACACATATGACCCAGGTTCAATCTCAGCATCTCATATAGCACTACGAGCCTGCCAGGAGTGATTTCTGAGCAAAGAACCAGGAGTAACATCTGAGCACCACTGGGTTTGGCCCAAAACCCAAAAAATCAAAAGAAAAAAACCTCAACTAAAACAAATTCCTCATCCTCATAGTACAAAGAGACAAACAAAAAATTCCAAAAATGGCTAGCAAATGATGCATAAACACATTTTTGCAATAAATACACATAGAATAGTATACATCAGTGAAGTGAGTTGTCTTGAGTTCAGCACAATGACTCTCACAGTGACTCTCACAAGCATAATGCAGAGTTAACATAATGAGATACAAAGGCCATGTGAAGAATATTTCTAGCTTTATATAAAGCACAGATACAGAAGAATAAATGGTGTTAGAATGCTGTATAATGCTTATCCTTTGTTTAGTAATATCTCAAAAAGACAGAGAGGTCTTGCAAATTATTGGTATAATTTTGTGCCTTAATTCCTGTGCTGATTATTCATCAGAGTTTCTGAGAAACTCTGTAAATTTTGGGGGGTGGGGGACACACCTTGCTGCACTCAGAGGTTACTCCCGGATCTGTGCTCAAAAATTGCTCCTGGCAGGCTCAGGTGACCATATGGGATGCCAGGATGGAATCAGGGTCGGCAATGTGCAAATCAAATGCCCTACCACTGTGCTATCACCCTGCCCCTCGAATGCATTTTTCAAAAATGCATGAGAAAATTTTTAAACTATCTTTGAAGAAAGATTAAATTGAAGAAAAATGTTAAGAACAAACTTCAAAGAAGAGTTATTCAATAGGCATACAAAAATAAGCATGTATACTCACTGCTTCATACACTCTTTGATGTGAGCATTTTCACTGCAATCATTTGCACCGCATACATAATTGGTCATAAGGCAATTTTACCACAAAAGAGAAAAGTACTGGTTGACAGTGTGGTGTGACAGTTCGGTTTTAGCGGTCACAATATTCAAGTTTTATATCATAAAAAATAAGGTGAAAAAACTTACTGGAAGTGTGAAATTGGGATTGTAAAGTTAGAGTGTGTCCTATAGAAGGAAATAGAGCATATCAGTTTGTACATCCACCATTGAGAGTCTCACCTTCTAAAGGCAAAACCAAAATTTTACCTCAAGTATCAAAGAGGCAGCTAGTCATTCATGACTTTCTTTGAGAGTGATCATTATATTGAACAAATTCAGCTCCAGCATCCTATTCCTTAATGCCTCTTAGATTAAATATTAAAAGAATGATCTAATTATTCTTACTTCTCCAAACTGCAATAAATGCATGAGACCCTGCTAGTATCATTTTCTAGACAATGGTGAAAAACAAAAATGTGCAACTTGAGAGTGTAGATTAAGATGTGGAAAGAATTTGGAATTCAGAACAGAATCTAGCTTTAATGATTTGATGGACGAGAGGGACTGAATGCATGATCCTATTATATTGAGACCCAGAGAAGTGTTAGGGCAGTTGCATTCATCACCATGTTGATCAGAAATTACAACAGTTAGCAATTGACTGTTAGCAGAGAAATTTAGAACAGAACCCAAAAATTCATAGTGAACACACATCTCATCTTCAGAATCTTCATAATTATGGAAGAAGCTTAGCAAGAACGAAGATATCTTCTTTCCACTTTGAGGTGTTTAACTCTTGTCCTTTTATTGAGTTATTTATTTTTTACCACAAAACTGCCATCATTCAAGTTAGATACATGGTCAAACACATGCCAAGAAAACTTTATAAAGCATAAAATGATGAAAAACTCAATTACTGAGACAAGAAATTTTGCACAAAAAAACCTGGAATGAGCAGAAGAACTGACCAATTTCCTTGGGTGAATTTCATGGTACTCACAAACAGAAGAGGACTAAGTGAGTTCAGGGGAAACAGAATTGTAAAACCAACATTTGTTCATGAAATACCAGAGAATAGAGTGGTTTAGGGATAGCTGTTCCATGAAGTTGTGTGCTACAAATATTCCTCATCAGGCAGGGGAATATCCTTTCTTCCAGTTGAAGGATGAGAGGAATCAGAAATTCTCAGCTTCTAGTTTTCAGGGTAGACATTCTAGATAACTGGGATTGGTTAGTTAAGCTTTGACAGGTTGCTCTTGACCATGATATGGCTCTTGGCAAGCCAGATTCTGCTGATTCTGCACTGGTTTGTCTCATTCAACTGTGCAATTGAGTTTGCTCATATGTTGTGGTTTTCACAGTTTCCAGATTCATATTTCCCAGAGCAACACATGGGCATTTCTTCTAAGATATGGGACATTTACATTTATATTTACTTTTACATGAACTTGTGTTGAAATATGCCCAATGACATGCTGTTTTCTGATCTCTCGTTGTTGTTTGGACAAGAACAGAAATGTATGCATGTGCCTTGATCTCAGTAGAAAATAAATAAGTTAAAATACATATTTTATTTAAATATCTGTTTGCAATGAAGGATCCTTTTTCCCAGAAGACTCAGATTCCAAATCTGCATTGTCCTTATTGTTCCCACAATTGGAAAATCTGTGTGTCCTGGTAGTTAAGAACTTCAAAGGCATTGTAACACAAACCATTGTGTGGTCAATGGCATGTTTCAGACATCACTTCTGAAACATGCCCTTTTTATTGTTGTTGTTTTTGAGCAACACCTGTTGATGCTTAGGGGTTACTCCTGGCTATAAACTCAGAAATCGCTCCTGACTTGGGGAGCCATACGAGACACTGGAGGGGTATTGAACCACAGTCTGTCCTAGGTAGCATGTGCAAGGCAGATGCCTTACTGCCTGTGCCAGTGCAGTGGCTTTGCAACATATCATCTTAAGTCAAACGACAAGAGAGAGGCACCCGTAGGAGCTACCAGCAGAGATGCCATTGAACTTAAGATGAGATCCAGTTGGCATGTCTAGTAACCTAATCCAGGGTAACTTTGTTCCAAACACTCATGAAGAGAGATGATGACATTGGTCTCTTAGAGATAGTCAATTAAGACAGCCTGGGGTGAGAGAAATTGTGTGCCACACACAATGACTTCTAGAAACAACCACTAATTTCTAGCCTGTGCCTCTTTATATAGGATTCTCAGCCCCTTGAGTTGAGTCTGCAAATCTTTATTCTAAGGACCATGTACAATTCTAGTTCTTTGAACAAGAAAAGTGCTTTGGGGGAATAAATAAAGGAATGATTGCATAGTACTTTATATAAATATATAAAGAAATATATAATTTCCCTTTAATAAAAAACTCAAATGGTACTTGCTGCAGGTGTATTGTGTCTCAGCATCTCTTGTTGGGAGCAAATTAAATCCTTCAATGAAAGGAAAACGGGTAACACGAGTGGTGGAATATGAAATATGAAAAAATGAAATCACACATAGAGCATGTGGGGTCAACACATCTTCTGGCAGAAGTGCGACAAGTTTAATTTTTTGAGCAGGGAAATTTATAGGTGCAATATTAGCCATAGGTGAAGAATAATTATAATCACAAAGCAGAGTACAACAGTAAAATATCTAAACTATGGGTGTGACTGTAAAGAATCTAGGTTACAAAGGAGAAGATTACAACTCAAAGCAACTCTTTGCAAGCTTACTTTAAATGCAAAATTAGGATTAGGAGGGAGTAGAAAATATCTAGGAGGGGCCCGGAGGTAAGGCGTTTGCCTTTCATGCAAAAGGTCATCAGCTCGAATCCCGCTACCCCATATGGTCCCCCGTCCCTGCCAGGAGCAATTTCTGAGTATGGAGCCAGGAGTATCCCCTGAGCACTGCCGGGTGTGACCCCCCCCCAAAAAAAACAATAACAACAACAAAAAAGAAAATATCTAGGAACTTGATCTTTACTGGATAGGATTCTATTGTTTTAGAGGTTAAGTAAAGGGAGGAGCCAAATCCCCCAAAATAAGTTTCTCTATTTCTAAAGGAGGGTCAATAGTCAATAGCCAGGATATGCATTCTGGTTACACCCTTGATTACCAGAAAATGCAGCTCAAAGGACATATTTGAAAAAGAGAGAAAAAGTATTGTCTTTGCTTTTAGGGCTGGCTATTATCCAGAAAAGGGGTTCTCAAATAATCTTTGGTTCTGGGATTTCTGAGCCAAATTATTTGATAGAGGCCATAATTTTGTCTGATATTTACAAAGGAGAGATAGTCAAATACTGACTGAAAATGTAATGCCAAGCATCTCTTTGGAAATTCCTCAACCATCCATGAAGGGGAAAAAGGCATCCACAGCAGGCCTTTTGAGGACTCACATGAGGATTATTTTAGTTCTCCCCACAAGGAAAATTTGAGGATACATCTGGTGAACTGAGTCCCCCTAAAAGTTTAGGTATGCCCTGGCAGGTACTCACAAAAAAAACAAATCTTAATAGATCAAAATCTTTAGACTAGAATTCTATTATAGCATGGATTTTACAGAGTTCTTTCTGTTATCTGAGATTATGAAGCCCTACATTTAATTGTGAACTACCTCAGTGTCCATAGTTCCTCCTGACATATGATGCTTTGCTTCATTTCTCTTCATAAAAATCAAATCATATAAAAAGGATATTGGAACATTGATCTCAGTTTTCAAAATAATTTCATAAATTTTCTGTTTTTAACTATGAGGTTAAATATTTCAAACTTCACAGCTGTAAAAAATTACAAATATTTTTTCAATGGTATTTGATTGAAGTTGGACATTGACATTTGGGTAAATTACCCAAAATGAAGTCTTGGCCTTACTTTAGGTGGTATACAATTTTTATCATAAGAACTGAAGTGATTGACCCTATTATTTTCAAAAGCAAAATGCTAAATTGTAGCTTGTATTACACTTCATATCAACTAGTATGTATTTTTCTTTGGAATTATTTTTAACTACAAAAGCAAAGCTCCAATGAGGAAAATATTAGCAGTGATTTCCCTAATAGTCATAATAGAAAGTTATTTTTGAAAAGTTTGTAATATACAAGTTGATTAAATTCAGAACCATACTATGTGTTATAACATCCAGAAGGTTTTGAGATTTATTTTTAAAATATCTACAAAACTACTGAACAGTTTCCATTTTCTGTTTCATTTCATCAAGACCCAAATATGTTGAATCACTTATATATCATATATACATGTGCTTTTTACATGTAAACCATAGTGAAAAATGCCTCATCTATTTTTGGTGTATAATTAATTTAAATATTTTAAAGCATGGAGTAGTTTTGCTGGTTCTCATACATCTTTGCACCTGATCCTAAATTATTCTGGGTCTAATTTTTATTACTTGTGATTTCCATCTGGTCTTATTGCTTTATATTTCCATGATCTGTTTCCAAAATAATGCTGGAAATTGGAGTGTTGATTTATTTTTTCGCAAAAATATATTTTCATTATTTTTGAAGTAATGAAAACATTTCTATTTTTGTTGAGTTAGCTGACAACACCTTTTTCCATTACTTTATTTTTAGCCAGCTAAGTTTAAACTTGACTGTGTGCCTTTTAAAATTCAAAGTGAAATAATCAGACTCTTTTCCATTCTATTTTCCATCAGCTGAAAGAATAATTACTTCAACTAGAGGCACTCTAATCAATAATGGCTAACTTCTTGTCCAGGGCACCCATCTTGGAAGATAACCTTTCCTTGTTGGAAACATCAGAGAGTCTTTCATAAATGTGGCCAGGAAGAAGTTCCTCTATTTCTTTTAAGTAACTGTCATTCTTCCCCCAATCTATTTTGATGGAAAAGGGGAAAAATAATAAATCATCAGCTCTTAGTCATGAAAGGTCAATGATCTCTTTCTAAAATATACTATTTTATAAGGTCAGGTCTAGATAACTTTCATATACATTAAGCAGACTATTTTTATGTGCCATTTCCTAAACTAAGAATATAATAAAATTTGTATAATAAAAATTGAACTTTTCAGCTTGCTTATGTTAACAATCCCCCCCCCCCTTGGTCCACATAAGTAACTCAGAAGGTTCATAAAATTAATTATGTTACTGAAGCAGATTTTTTTTGTCTTTACATGCTTCTAGGCTATGTGAGTTACAGGATCTACTAAATATGTGAGTTATAAAATGTAATACCATATGAAATAGTGACTAATAATTATGGTACTCTGAGGTGTAGATCTGATCAAAGGTGAAAAGATTTCACTATACTTGTTGCCATATTCATTCTAGGCCAAGGAATGTGAATCAACTGTTGAAATTTAAAAGAATTTTAAAAGAGGAATGCTGGCTCATGGTAACTTGAAGAAAATCTATTTAGTCTCTTACGGGACACACAGGTAGTTTTCTGACGAAATAATCATGTATGCTCATTACTTGAAAAATAAACCTCTAAAAATACTTCACAGACATAATTTGTCTTGACTAGTGGCTGGTGTTCAGTTAGTATCTATTATCACTGTTTTATAACTGCTCCTTACCTCTTCCAAATCCAACAAATTAAAAAACTATTTAATGTCATTCTTACTCAAGCTGCTATGGTTTTTGAAATTAGAAGATGGCATCTCTCTGTGAGATGCCTGGCCTGAACTACTTCACTCCCAAAGGTGTATTCCAAAGTATCTCTGTGAAGGGTCCTTCATGTTAGAGAGAACTCCTTGAGTAGCCATATTAAATCATTCTTTCTATAGCTCAGATACCGCATTCTTATAATCTTCTTTAGTAATACTGACTCTTCAAGTATTTTCACCCTTTCAAAGCTTCTCCAAAGTGCATACCTTGAATTACACTCGAAATATGAGCTCCCTTGTTCTTTCTTACTATAAAAGCCAAAGTTTGGAGCCAGGATGATAGTATAGCAGGGTGGAATTGGTCTTGCATAAAGCCAGACTCTCTCTATCTCTCTCTCTCTCTTTTTTTTTTTTTTGTTTTGGCTTTTGGGTCATACCCGCGGTGCTCAGGGGTTACTCCTGGCTCAATGCTCAGAAATCGCCCCTGGCAGGCACAGGGATCACATGGAGTGTCAGGATTGGAACCACCGTAATTCTGCATGAAAGGCAACCGCCTTATCTCCATGCTATCTCTCTAGCCCCAAGGTCAGACTCTCTTTTATGTCCAGCACCCCATTGGTCCTTTGTGCCTATCAGGAGAGATCCTTGATCATCTCTGGGTATGACCCAGAAACAAATAAATAAACATCTCAATGTAGATGAGATGGTTGTCTAAGACAAGAGTCTGCTTTCTTCCAACTTTTTGATTTTTCCCAATAAAGCTTTTTTCTAACCCATTGTGGTTTGTGATTTGTCCCTTAAATAACAGTAGAACCAGACCTTCAAGGTTTATCACTGAAGGCATATTTATGGTTATTGAAGGCAAATTTCATAAATCATCTAAGGATGGGGACTAACTGAGAAAAACCAAATGAGACTTCCATGTCTGATCCTATATTTTCAAGGGATGAGGAAGTGCTACAGGGTAATATTAATTAGCAGTGGTCAGCTAGTTTATCAGTAATTGCTATGAAATAAGGCTTCCATAAATACCCAAGAAGAGGTGATTTCAAGATAGCTTTCAGGTTGGTGAATATATAGAAATCTTGGGGGAAAAAAATCATGCTTGGTGCATATTGGAACATGCTTCTGCCTCTCCTCTAAATCTTTCATCTAACCCTTTTGAGTTAAACTGTAAAATCACCCCCACTCATAGTATCTCCAAGTCCAGGTGAACGAGTCTGAATAAGGTTCCCAAAAGAAATAATCCAGACCAGGCTGATGGTGAAACACATGTAGTCTGGCAGTCTTCTACCTAGTATGAAGCTTCTCCTGCCTTCAGAACTACCTTTTTTATTGAGTACAGGGACCCCTGGGTGGGGTAGTAAACTCACCAGGTTTACAAGTAAAACAATCACTGTTTGCGGTAACTCCAAGTTGTAAATAAACATACAAAGAAATCAGGGATGATCTTTGTTTTGGGTAAAATAAGGTGTAACCCAACATTAAACTTTTCATAATAAGTGGATGATCTAGAGAATAAATTAGTTACTTGAGCTCAGTGAACTGTTACATTATCTTAAAAGGAGTTCTGGAAACCTCTAATCCATAACTGGTTAGATAGAAACTAGGCAATGGTAAAAATCTAGGACTGGCATCCGAAGTGATGGCAGCCTTTGAAGCTTGAACTCTTCATTTATGAGGTCTGATACTAACCAGAAATTGATAGTGTAAAAATTTAGTTTAAATCTCCAACAGTACTGGAATGCAAGAATTGCATGTTTGTACTGGGAAAGTATCACATTCTCACCCCCAAAGAATGTCTATTCTCCCTCATATGGAATTAGCTTAAGAAATATTTCATAAACAGGGATTCAAAGAGAATACTACATGTAAGGTAAGATTTAAGAGCAAGAGGAGCAGAGTGGTCATTCATTTCTTTACTCAGAAAATATCCCGAGTGTATTTCATCATCAAGACTCAGCTAACTTGCAGATACAGAGAGATGAGTTAAGCTTCCTTCCAGCCTACATACTTGCCTATAAAATATCCTACTCAACATTTATCTCAGATGTCTAACACTCATATATAATATGTCCAATGTGAAGGTCTTGACAATTTTTTATTTGCTTTAGTCTTTTTCATTTCAGATAATGAAACCATCATCTACATGTTTTCTCAGGTTAAATACCTTCAAGTCATTCTTTATTAATTTTTCTTCATAATCCAAATCCAATCACCATCAATCTGTCATTTTTACTTTCAAAATATCTCCTCTTGGATGATTTCTTTGTCACTCCATTTCACTTCGAGACTGTTGCAGTTGTCTAAATTTTCTCATACCGTTCTTGTTTTTCTTCACATTCTATCCATCACACAAAGCCCCAGAAGCCTTTGAGAAATTTAATTTGGGCCACATCACTGACTTCAAAACCTTTTTCTAAGCCCCACTTAAAACATCCTAGTATCTATCCTGATGTTCATTCAAATTAAAATCAAATATATTTTTTAAGCAGTAAAAGCATCCTGTGTTCAGTCAACTGTATTTTCTGACATTCTCTTTATCTGCTGTATACCAGTCACACTGAAACTGAACCCCTGGATACCAGCCACACTGACCTTGAAGCAGTCTAGCTTGTCCTGTTCACAGCTTCTACTCTAGCTGTTCTTTTCTCTTTTTCTATTAATCTGGGCATGACCAGTTGCTTTTTGTAATAAAGCCTCAGACAATAATCATGTCAGGGAAATTATCATTGACCTCCCTCACATTTTTTTTCCTGGTTGGTGTGTTGGCTCAGTGGGTCAGTGACTGTCAACTTTTATTTTCCCAGTGTGTTTGGGACCAAAGACTCCCCCCAACCAACCCCCAGCTGATGATCAAAAGAGAACAGGTCTTAGGCTGATGAACAGAAACACTTCCATTCTAATAATGCTTATATTGGGCAAGATAAACTGAGATATGCGCAAGGTGGCACATCCAGGGACATAGCAGAAGGATAGCCTATGAAAGTGAGGTTTCAAGAAGAAGATAAACATAAACATTAGGACTTAGAAATGTTTTGGGAACAACGCAGTGGGCAATAATAGTTCCTATAGTAAAGAAAGGCCACCAGGGATACTAAGGTACGATAAAGGTACTAGGGATAAAGACAGCAAGAAAATCACTTTAACCCCTGAACTGTCTCTCCAGGTTCTCATTTCAAGACATGAGTTAGATTGTGCAGGTTTGTGAAATGGATATAACATCATTTATAATGAAACAGGGTGCCTACAGAGAAGTAAGGGATATTAATTTATGCCTCTGCAAAGTGTCTCTGAGCAAAGACCTAGTCTTGTATTTTATCCTATTTATGTCATGGAGTCAGACCAGAGAATCAGGATTACTTTTAGTTGGGACAGGTGGGTGCTGTTAGAATTCCTGCTGACCTACATTTTCTACTATTGCTCAAATGAGACTTGTCTTCTAAGGAGAAGTATTAAACATGTTCAGCATCTAGGCTGTATCTCATGAAAAAAAGAAATTTGCTGAAATGTCTCAGAGGAGGCAAGAAGCCAAGCTTTATTTCCCATTGTGATTGCTAGAGATATTTATGGCTTGAATCTTCTGATTCTTTTTTTCTAATGTGCAGAAAACAAACTACCTCCCAAAGCTATTTGTTATTATTTAGCCTCAAGTTTTACAACTGCATTAGTTACTTCTTAGCGTCAGTCTTAAGGTTCACTACTACCCAATTCTCTTCATCCTGCATATGCTAACACTCCCTCACTACATTTTTTGGTTTTGTTCAGAAATCTCTACTGGCAGGCTCAGAGGACCATATGGAATGTGGAGAATCAATCCTGGGTCAGTAGATTGGTCACATGCAAGGCAAATGCCCTAGTGCTGTGCTATCACTCAGGTCCATATTACATAATTTTTTCTCTCAAACCAAGGATGAGAGCCTCTAGAAGGACTCCACCTATTTTCGGTGTATTTGATTTTTATCCCATTTTATTGCTTTTCTCTTCTTCAAACAAAACCACATAACTTGAACTATATAGTCCTGCATCCCAAAGAGAGGGGGAAATAATGGAGGATACCAAGACCAAACAGTTCTATGATCACTAAGTAGTGAGCCAGACACAGAGGGGACCACTCATTC
>PVKC010014707.1:0-22001 GCA_004027635.1 Crocidura indochinensis | reverse complement strand
TGTTTTATGCAATATGATTGTGCCATTCCCCCCCCCCAGTAGCTTGTATAATTATTTTTTGTGCTTTTACTCTGAGACTGTGTATGTCTTGAACATTTTAAGTGTGCTTCCTGTAGGCAGCAGATGGCTGATTCTTGTTTCCTGATCTAATTCACTACTCTGTACTTTTTTATGAGAGCTCAGTCCATTTATTTTTAAAGACCCTATTAACCGAAAGGACTGTTGCGCCATTATATTGTGTAAGATTATTACTGTTACAATTGGGTATTTCATTTATATATTTAATCCTTGATTAGTTCATTAAGAGTGGCTTTGATTAACATGAATATTGCAAGTTTTTTTTTTTTTTGACAGAATGCTTTTAACCTTCTATCCTTGTAAATGAGAATGTTGCTGAGTAGTTGGACTCTAGTTTGAAAGTTTCATTCAGTAGTTTGAATATGTCATTCCACTCTTGTCTGAATTGTTTCAAATGGAAGATTTGGTTTGATTCCATGTTCTTTCCTCTATACTTGACTCTTTTTCCCTTTCTGCCATAAAAAGCCCATCTTTCTCTTTTTTTGTGACTTGGATTACTTTGTGTTTTGTTTTTTTTTTTTTTTTTTTTTTTTTTTTTTTTTTTTTTTTTTTTTTTTTTTTTTTTTTTTTTTTTTTTTTGTTGTTGTTGTTGTTGTTGTTGTTCTGTTAGGGTCTATTTTGTTGGCACTCTTTGCATCCTGGCTTTGTATAGCAGTCTTTTTGCAGAGAATAAGAAAGTTCTCTTCTATTATCTCCCATACTACTTGTTCTTCCCCTTTTTCTTTTTCCTCCTCTTTTGGTATTCCTATAATTCTGGAATTCTTTCTTTTCTTAAGTACCTTACATTTTCTTCCATTGTCATGTCTCCTTTCTTTTTTGACTTAAGAATTTTGTCTTGTAATTTGTTCTCAAGTTTGTCTATGCAGTTCTCCATGTGTATAATTCTGCCACTATGGCTTCTTAACATGTTTTTGTTCCTTTAGTTTCATTTGTATAATTCTGTCATTTTCTGAATGAGTTCTTCTTTGAGTTGGTTGAATTATTCATCTATATATTGTTTAATTTTGCAGGGTAATGATTCATTTATTTCTGTTGCTAATGCATTTAAGTATTGATTTTGGGTCCACATGTATATGACTCAGGTTTTTGGTGGACTTGGAAATTTCCCAGGATTTCTGTTCATATATTAAAACTGTAGGCATCTTCTTTTGTTTCCTCATTGTTATTTCATTTGAAATGGTGAAATTTCAGGTGTTTAAGATAATGATGTATTGAATTGATTGTATAAAATGTGGCTAGAGGTATATCTGCTTTAGAGGTTATTTTCTTAAACATGCTTAGTCTTCTAAATCTGATAAAAATAATCACAAAATAATTCATTGCTTTGTTTTTGGTTTTTGGTTTGGGGCCATACCCGGAGATGCTCAGGGGTTATTTCTGGCTATGCGCTTAGAAATCTTTTCTGGCTCAGGGACCATATGGGACTCCAGGGATCGGATCCAAGCCTGTCCTACGTAGGCCATGTGCAAGGCAAATGGCCTACTGCTGTGCCATTGCTTCAACCCTTCATTACTTTGTTTAACTGAGTTTTGAGCTGTATATTTTATAGGAGAAAGAAATGCTAGTTCCAATCTGCCTGAAAGTATATTGTATATAGATTGAAATGTCTTTGTTAGCATGGTTTAGGAAAAGGAGGGTTGATGGGAGGGACTAGAGGGTTCCTCTCTGCTCACACAGAAACCTGAGCTGTGTAGTAAGGAATGGAAGGGGATGGGATCAAGGTAGGCCAGAGAAAGATGCTGCAGGCAGCTTCAGCCCATTTATTTAGAATAAAATGAGGATGGTTCAAATCTCTTGAACCAATATACATGATACTTTTGGAAGATATATAGTATTTAATCCAAGAAAATCCTGGCAGTTTTGGTATCTTGCATTTATATTCTGTGAGGAGAAATGAAAGTGGCTGGCCTTGAAAATTTCCATATGAAGTGGTGAGGAATGTATGGATGTCTGAGTGATGGGCATCAATCCAGATCTTGTAAAGGTCTTGAAAGTGCTGGACTTGTCCACTAATAGTACCATTTAACAGGCTGTGATCTCCCACTGTTACATAGCTATAGCCACCAGAGACAGTTTTAATAATGATCTTAGCCAATTCCTGTTTGGCAGGGCTCACTGACTGTATGTCATCTTTGGGAATTGGCATAAAATTTAAGTCTCTAAAGTCTTATTAAATGATAGCCTGAATCAGGCAGTCTTTTCATCAAGCCAGTTTCTCGTTCAGTAGCTGGACACACTTTAATTCCTTTTTTTACCCTGTCCCATGAGAACAGAGCTCTAATGATGATCACCAAGTGGACAGACTTACTTAGGGCAGAATGGTTTTGCATTCGGAGGAAATATGAGAAGTTGTTCTTGAGAGACATGATGGGCAGCATGGGATGTCTGGAGCTTGGACTGGCATTTTTTTTTTTTTCCTGTTGGTGGTGTGGTGGTGGTGGTTGTAGGACATACCCAGTGGTTCTCAGGGTTGAACCCTGGCTCTGAACTCAGGGATCACTTTTAGCAGTGCTCTGGGGACAATATTAGGGATTGAACTTGAGCCAGCTGTGTGCAAAGCAAGCACCTTACCCTCTGTACTCTCTCTAATCCCATTCCTAATCTTTGTAAGAAAAGTAAAAAGCATGTAAACATTTCTTGCTTGTATTACAAAATTGGATTTTTTTTTTTTTTTTTTTTTTTTTTGGTTCTTGGGCCACACTCAGTGACGCTCAGGGGTTACTCCTGGCTATCCTCTCAGAAGTCGCTCCTGGCAGGCACGGGGGACCATATGGGAACCGGGGGATCGAACCGTGGTCCGTCCTAGGCAAGGCAGCAGGCACCTTACCTCCTGCGCCACCTCCCGGCTCCCAAAATTGGATTATTGAAAGGATACTGAAATGAAAAAGATTGGAACTTTTTTTTTTTTTTAAATTTTGGGCCACATCCAGTGATGCTCAGGTGGTTACAACCGGCTATGCGCTGAGAAATCACTCCTGGCTTGCAGGACCATATGGGATGCCTGGGGATCGAATCGAACATGGTCTGTCCTAGGTCAGCTGTGTGCTAGGCAAATGCCCTACCCGTTGTGCCATTGCTCCGTTCCAAGATTGGAATTTTCAGAATAGTTTTTGTTTTATGAACATTGGAAGGTTTATGCTTTTATGACTGCTTTTTTACTCTTATTGATTTATCTATTATATAATAACTAAAAGTTAAAATTTTTTCCCCCACCTCAGCTTACCTTTAACATTAACAGAGCAGTATACTTAGCAGTATTTTTGAACCTTGATAGAATCCTCTGGGGAATCTACTAAAATTCTGATTTATTATTTCTAGATATTCTGATATTTTCTATAGCTATTGCTGTCAGACAATACGTAGACACTGGGTTTTAAAATTCAACATTTCCTCTAGGAGATTCTAATAAACAAGTAAATAATGTTTATAAAGAAACTTTATACAACTCGTACTGTTTAATGACTTGGAATAATTAGTTTAGAACTTTAGGAATTAAGGTTTGCAGTTCTTATTTTCTGCATTTGATAATATGTAACCGTTTGAAAAAAATCTTAGGTTTGGAAGTGCAAGCGACTTTGTCGAATTAGTTTATTTCAGTACATGGTAATATTTGTCCTTTTTCTTTTTTTATTATTTATTTATTTTATTATTTTTTTATTATTTCTTTTTCTTTTCTTTCTTGTTCTTGTTCTCCTCTTCCTTGCCTTTCTTCCTTTCTCCCCTCTTCTCTGCCCTTCCTTCCCTTCCTTCACTTCCTGTACCTTTCCTTTCTTTTTTTTTCTGGTTGTGTTTCTCCTGACTCTGCTTAAGTATCACTTCTGATGTTGCTTGGAGCCCTGTAGAAATAAATGGTTGGAATTAATTTGGGGTTGTCATATACAAAGTATCTTAACTCCCATACTATCTCCTTAATCTCACATGCTATATATATTGGCTACTTAAAGTTAGACCATTTTTAATTCAATGAAACTAAGATGATACAAACAATTGCTTCAGGTATTGAGTTTAGTTTTAGTAACATAGGAGACAGCATGTTTTACTATGAATAATTAAAAGAAAAATGGCTAAGAGCTATATATGAATGTGGAATAATTCCTTCCCAATATTTTTATAGAGAGAGACTGAGAACACACAGCATTGAGTCATCAGGAAAACTGAAGATCTCCCCTGAACAACACTGGGATTTT
Organism: Crocidura indochinensis; assembly: GCA_004027635.1. Taxonomy (NCBI): domain Eukaryota; kingdom Metazoa; phylum Chordata; class Mammalia; order Eulipotyphla; family Soricidae; genus Crocidura; species Crocidura indochinensis. The sequence goes on along the minus strand of PVKC010014707.1, from coordinate 17,736 downwards.
ACTGCAGAGGATTTGAAAGACCTTGGAGAAATTGGACGAGGAGCTTATGGTTCTGTCAACAAAATGGTCCACAAACCAAGTGGGCAAATAATGGCAGTTAAAGTAAGTGATTTTAATTTTTTGATTTTTACTTTTTGGTACTCTTCAGTTAGGATCTATTTTATGCTATAGTATTATTCTATTACTTTTTAGAGGGTATTTAAAAATTGTTCTGAATTCTTTGTGTAGTAGTATTTTAATTCTCAGATTATTTGAATGTATGAAGTGTGCATGTTCAGTGTTTATTGTATAATGTATTAACATTTTAAACTTTAGGCCCTTTTACTGCCAGGGTAAGTTGAGGCTGTGTGATTGCACCATCACTGGGAGCAGGGCATTGCTGCATTGAACTTTGCAGGGAGCTGAAAGAAGATGTAGCATACTGGGTTGGGCAAGGTGCGGGGCTAGGGCTAACAGCAGTCTTACTGGAGGTTTCCCAGAAACCATGCACATGCTGTTGCCACTAACCTCAACCTTACTCGGTCCTGACCAGCTTCAGCTTCTGTTTTATTTATTTCATCTTCACTCAGTACTGCCCTGTTCCCTGGTTTTATAGTTGTATTTATATACATACCTTGTGATAATGCGATAATGCTATCATTATCGGTTATTATTGTGATGCTGACATAATATGTGCATTAAAATAAAACCTAAAACAGAATTAGAACATAGCCCATATGTTGTATCTAATAGACTTCTCTAGGTAACTATGTTGAACTGATTTCCTTTGGCTTCTGTTATTTTTCTTTTTTGTTTAGCTCATAAATATTCATTAAATATATTAAAATATATCATGAAAACTAACATTCAGGGGTCGGGCGCTGGCGCTGGAGGTAAGGTGCCTGCTTTGCCTGCGCTAGGCTAGGACGGACCACAGTTCGATTCCCCGGTTTCCCATATGGTCCCCCAAGCCAGGAGCGACTTCTGAGCGCATAGCCAGGAGTAATCCCTAAGCGTCACTGGGTGTGGCCCAAAAACCAAAAAAAAACCAACCAAACAAACAAACAAAACTAACATTCAGAATGAGGGGACATTTTAAAAACTAAAGGAGAAACAGCTAAGTATATAATCATATTATCAATAAACATAGAATTCAGTGAGGGGGCTGGAGAGATAGCATGGAGGTAGGGCATTTGCCTTGCATTCAGAAGGATGGTGTTTCAAATCCCAGCATTCCATATATCCCCCGAGCCTCCCAGGGACGATTTCAGAATGTAGAGCCAGGAGTAATCCCTGAGCTTTGCGGGGTGTGACCCAAAAACCCAAAACCAAAAAAACAAACCAAAAAAGAATTCATTGAGGACAAGTAATGTTCTAGTTTACAAGATTTGAATCTGGGTTTGCAGACAATCTTTTTGAAACATTTCCCTGAGAGTTTGTTACAGTGGTTTCATGAAAGGAATGTGTATATTTGTACATTTGGTGGGTGACAGAAATTTAATGTTTGACTTTTAAGTAGGTTTTGTATCATATCATAAAGGTTCTTTGTGTGGAAGTTTATTGTGAGCAGAATATTTGACTAAGCTTTCTTTGTTGCATATTTTTCTGTGCTGAGCCATATAAAACTATAAGAAGTTAAAATCAGAATAATTTTTATGACTTTTTAATTTTATTGACTTTTAGTCTTATTTTAGCCATATTTCTTTTAAAATTTGATGAAACTAAAATTAATTTCTTTAAAAAAATTCCATGATATGCAATGATGTCAAAAATAGAGTTTTAGATTTTCAGTGTTACAACTCTGTTACCATCATGGTTTGAGTAGCGCTCCTCCTATGTCCCCAGGTTCCTTAACAGTCTCAGATTTACTCCTTAGTAGAATTTTTGGGGAGGTTTTTTTGGGGGGTGGGGGTGGGGAGGGGCCGGAGAGATAGTGTGGAGGCAAGGCGTTTGCCTTGCATGCAGAAGGACAGTGGGTTGAAATTCGGCATCCCATATGGTCCCCAGACCCTTCCAGGAGTGTTTTCTGAGCGTGGAGCCAGGAGTAACCCTTGAGCGGTGCTGGATGTGACCCCCCTGAAAAACAAACAATCAAACAAAAATAGAATACTATTAATTGGAGGCTGTTCAGGATAGGGCAGTAAATTATGTTAAGGTTATCACTGTTGATCATTACAATGACCTTTTAGCCTTCTGCTTGAAGAATTATTCAGAGAAACAGACTATTTTAGGTATAAGGATTAGTAACAGACTGAGAGACAGATGCTATCTTTTATTTTAAGGATTTTGGCATTGTTCTTTCAATTGGCATTCTAAGATGTCTCTTTCTTTCACTCTGTATTTTTCTCTATACTTCCTCTTCTATAGTATTTAAAGTGTTCCCTTCCATCTTTGTCTTGTTTTTTGCATTCTGCAGTATTTAGATTTCCAATTAATCATCCCTGATCAGGAATTGAAATTTCTATAGGCTAACTCTTATGTGGGCAGTAATCGTCATCTAACACTATCACATCATATAGCTCAGTATTTTTATGAGTATCATAGTGTATTTACTTCATTAGGTAGGTCATCTGGTAGACCTGGTATTGTAAATATGAGAAGGCAGAAGTTGGAAAGTATGGTGTGTCTTTTTCTTCATCACTTCAAGACATGACCATTTATGTGAAAAGTTCTATTAAGGGATTTTTGTAGCAACGGAACATTATTGAAGGAGATTAATTTTAATGTTGAAATGGTGTCTTTACTTTATTTTGAAAGTACTGGAATTAAAGTGACCTTAAATTGTAAAATCCCTTTTTTGGTCTTATAGAAGCATCTACTTACAATTTTGTTGAGTTTTGAAAGGTCACAATATTACGATTGATTATTATCTTACTTTGTGTTAAGAGAAACTTCCAAGTCTTCTGTCTCTTTGCTTGGCTGGTTTATGTGACTTAATAAATACATGAATAAGCCATATTATTTTGTTTTTAAATGTTGCTGGTTTTTAATGTCAGAAATGAAAGTGTGAAGTGCTTCCAGTCAAGTTCAAATTCCAAGGATATGACAGGATTGCTCACTGTTAATTCTTTTTTTGATCATGTTGATGCTGAGTGTTGGACCTTACCCTCTGGTGCTTAAGTTATTCCTGGTTCTGTGCTTGGGATGAGTCTTGCTGTGCGTCTAGCTTTGCTGGGGGACCATATCTGGTGCTAGGGATGAAATAAGAAGGCAGGCATCTTACCTCTAGCCACCTTACTCCAGCCTGCTCAAGCCTATCTTGTTTGATCTCTGCTTCCTTGTGAAATTAAGATTGGAGTTTCTAATACAGAATGTTCCGTTTGCTGTTTCTCCCGATTGATTTCAAATTGTGGGTTCTTTTTGTTAGTAGAATGTATATGGCCCCAACAAAATAAAATATTGCAGTGGTAATGTAAGAGGTAGGAAGTGAGTAGCTTGCCTATCTACTTTGAAGTCCCTTCATTTATAAAGTTTAGGGAGACAAGTAGGAAAACTGGAAGTAAATCATGTAAACTTTAATATACCATTATAGGTTTCTCAGCATGATAGATACTTGCTGACATGACTGAGCTTTAACATGGTTAAATTATATTTATATTAAATATCATGTGACTTTTTTTTGGAAAAATTTATTTTTGTACCTAACTTTATGTGAGGATTGCCTGAACCAATATTTTATATACCTTTTCACATTTCCTATAATTCTTATCTTATGGTCAGCCATGCCTCTAAAAGTAGTATTTATCAGATTTCTACTTTCATTTACTTGTTATGGTAAATGAAGAATGTTTTGTCATATGATTGTTAGGCCCTTAAACGTTTTAACACTAAGATTAACATTTTGCTATTTTCTTGTGGGTGATATAAATAGTAGCGTCCTTTCTGTGATATATCTGATTTATCCTAATAATTTTGTCTTTAGGACAGCTTTTTCAATGATGTAATAGAATATTTCTGGAACTCATCATTTAGTTTCCCAATGATGTATAGTAGAAAGTATGTGAAATTATTTGGGCCTCAGCATTCTCAATGAGAGTAAAGGGAGATGCTTAATAAATATTAATTAATTTGACTGAGGTATAATTGGGAGTTATTGAATTGATTCCAAGGATTTGGATGATGTTTCAATTAAGAATTAATATTCTAGTTTCCTTAGTATAAATATTTATTTTTCTAATTAAAGCAATTGATTTAGCAGACATTATATATGCCTCTCTTTGATATTAAAATGTTTTGCATGATCAATGTAACATTCTTTTAATTGTTTTTATCTCCTTTGATCTTATTAATGGAGACATTGCATAGTTTTATGGGCATTTTACCTGTGTTCTACTTATCAACTAAGGATAAACCTGTGCAGCAGGAATGAGTATCATTGCAACTGTAGAATATAGAATTTTTACTTCACAAATTATAAAAATAAGAAAGCCTGTTATCTTGCATTTCAGAGGAAGGAGATGGACATTAATACTGAGAATTTTCTAGTTTTGATAAAAAAACTAAAGTCTAGTCACTGGTGTACAGCTAGCTGATGGGACATTTGATTTGCATGCAACTTTGATCCTCTGACTCCTATATTCTCTAAGCATGACCAGGAGTGATTCCTGAATACTGAACCAGGAAGCAGAGAAAAACATATTTAGACATTTCTACTAAGAATATAGCATATTTATCTACAAGGATTTACAGGACTTTTGGAAATCTTAATACAGCCGCTGCCTTTTTATTGCTTAATTTATTTAGTTTATTTTGGATTAATTGAAACACATCTCTCTCTTTCCCCCTTTCTCTCTTGCTCTTTTTCTCAGTATATATGTCTCTCTATATTTTTTTTCTGCAGGGTAAGGGGTTGGATCATACATATTGCTTCTTGGGGCATACTGCTGGTTCTTTGCTGGGGTGAAAATGTACTGGGGGGGTCAAAACATGGTTAGCATGTTGTTATATACCTTAATTTTCCTATACTTTTTCTGTCCACCAAGGAATGATTACTTTAAGTAACGGTTCATTTGCAGTATAGCAGTTTTGAGGTCTGAATACAAGATATAAACACATTTTAAATATATTTCAACTATATCAATGGATATGCCATGTTTTTTTTAATTTTTAGATCCTAAGTAGAGCAATGGAACTTTTATGATCACTACTTTTGTGGAAAGGAGTAATCTATCAGTTTTTTTCTGTGATTTATTTGTTTATGTACCCGTTCTAGGATTTTTGCAAATCTAGGTGATAATTGCCAGTATCCATTTGAAGAAAAGAATTAGAATCTGTGTTTTGTTCTATGGGTTGGTAGAACTAATTACTTTAACAACATTTTATAATCACCTTAAATAGGTACCAACAGACAAAATAGTGATGTTAGGTAAGTATATAGAGAACCAAGCCCAGTACACTGAGATGAGTATTTAGTTAGCTACAGGTGACAACAAATCAACAACTTTTTTTTGTGTGTGTGCACCATTCCTGGAGGCACTGCAATAATGAGGTTGATGCGAGGAATGGATGGAGCAAGCTGCTATTCCATTTCCTCATGTCAAAAATTCATTTAATGTATTGCCAGATGGGTTATGTATTAGATATTAAGTTGATAAAGGATTATGTAAACAATTATAAATTGATAGGAACAAAATTGATAAGATACTACACTTGATCTTACCCAGAAGGCCAGGAAGTGATGTGATAACAAATTCTACACAGCTTTTTTTTTTTTATTTATTATCTTATTTTATTTTTATTCAGACCAATGTGAATTACAAGTCATTCATAGTTGTAATTCAGGCATTTAGGGACAGTGACTTAGGGCCATTCCCACCACCAGTGTTGACCTCCCTATACCAAAGTTTCCACCCATAGTCCCCTGGCCTGCCAGTATAACAGGTCCATTTTAATTTTAGATTGTCATAGTTTGGGTCTCTTGATTCTCTTGTCATTAACTTTGGCTTGGGTATTTAGTTTTGACCTTTTTTTTTTCTCCACCAATACACCTGAGACTACATGGCCCCTGGTCCCATCCTTCATCTCTCTTTTTTTTTTTTCTCAATTTGTAGAAAACTGCAGAGATATTAGGTAAAACAAAGTAATTCATGTCCCAAGGTTCTATGAAAAAGGTAGAAATCTCTATATAGAAGATACAAATAAAATTTGAAAAGGCGGTATTGGTGGAAGTTTTTTTTTTTTTTTTTTTTTTTTTTTTTTTTTTTTTTTTTTTTTTTTTTTTTTTTTTTTTTTTTTTTTTTTTTTTGTATAGGCACAGCAAACATTGGGGAAAACAGAGAGAAAATGTCCTTGGCCAAAAAATCCGGATGTCTTACCCATGAAGCATCCTGCCATAAAACCCAACTATAGACTCCAGACATACTAAGTTGTTTAACCCCGAAGTCTTTCTTTGTGGTCCCAGGAAAAGTTCTCAAATGTGGTTATCACAGTCAGGCTTCTGTAATTAAAGATCTTGGTTTTTGCACAGATCCTATGTCGAAGCTGGAGTATCATGGACTGTATTCTGAGTTCATCTCACCAAGAGGTGGTGAGGCCAGGAAACCTGCCCTGAAAGCATGTTGTAGCTGTTTCCTACTTGTTAGGGTGTCTCATGAACCTACCCTGGAGTAAGTTGGTGCCAGGGTGACATTAGTGCCTCTTCACCTGGAAGTTAGATTCTGAAACTGTGCTGTTTCCAAGGATGGGATCTTAGTTTTAGATTTGGACAGCTGCTGTCCAATCAATTACAGCCTAGTCGAGTCACTATGACAGATATTCAGGGTGAAAGGTATCCCTGTACTATAAAATTTATGAATTCCTATAGAACTTCTTTCTATACATAAGATTTTCTGAGGGGTCGGAGTGATGGCACTAGAGGTAAGGAGTCTGCCCTGCAAGCACTAGCCTAGGATGGACTGTGGTTCGATCCCCTGGTGTCCCATATGGTCCCCTCAAGTCAGGAACGAGCACATAGCCAGGAGTAATCCCTGAACGTCAATGGGTGTGGTCCAAAAACAAAAAAAAAGATTTACTGAAAGCAAACTGACAACATGAGCATTATGATATAATAGTAAACTAGCTTAAATTGAAAAAAATTGCAAAACATATTCAATGAATGAGGACTGTAATAAAAGTCTGTGGTATGCAGTTGTCTATTTTTCTATTTCTTTTTTTTTTCTTTCTTTTTTTGATTTTTGGGCCACACCCAGTGACTCTCAGGGGTTACTCCTAGCTATGCGATCAGAAATTGCTCCTGGCTTTGGGACACTGGGGATCGAACTGTGGTCTGCCTTAGGCTAGCGTGGGCTAGGCAGACGCCTTACCACTTGCGCCACCACTCTGGCCCACAACTATTTCAATGGTCTCTGTGGACATAAACATTAGATCATAGTAGCAGGTGTAATCAAATGGAAGATGGATAAATTAGAGTATTTCATTAAGACATTACCATAATGAGCACTGTATTTGGAGTCTAATATGATATAGCACTTAAATATGAAACTAGGGCGACAATCTGTATTTCCAAGAAACACTGAACAAAGAAGTTAGAGTTATTATAGATATATTAAAATTAAGACACTAAAACATTCTTACAGTGAAGACTGTAGTGGAGTCTCTGGCTTCCAAACACATTCCACACCAGTTTCTGTGGACACAAGCATTAGAGCATTATTATAGACCTCTGTAAAGAGAAGTTGTTTGAACACCTACTCAATTTAAACAGCTGTATCTGTTACTGCAGGTTTCTTTGAAATATACAAGAGAATAAAAGGCTTTTGTGTTTCACTTCTTCCGCTTAATTGGTTTCCTTCTCCTTGCTATATACCTTGTTGCTTGTATGGTGGTGTTTGAGATGTCTACCATATTAGACCATTGTCTATATAGCTTTGTTAAAGATACATTCTGGTTCAAAGTCTCTTAAAGATTTGTTATGTAAAAATTTTTCTTACAGCCCTGAGAAGCCATGTCTACTAGGACTGGTGATCATGGTCTTTTTTTGTTTCAGAAGTATATGATGACTTGTTTTCTACTTCTCCAACATAGAATCAATTGTAGAAAGAGAACTTCTGTTTGGTGAAAGTCATGAGTTATGAGTATGTTTGCAGATACACAGGAGGATCATTTCAAGGGCAGGTTCTGGTGTTTCACTGAATCTTGACCTTATTTGCAGTGGAGATAGCACTGAGAATGTTGACGTGGAGCATTAAGGATGAACTCTGTGTTAGTAAGTGGCAAGCATTTAACTAGGTGGTTTATTAGCATCTTGGCAAAATTCTCCTTGTTGCAATCTGCTTCTAAAGATCTATCCAGTAGGTCTTTCTTACTAATATTTCTTCTTTCTTTTTGCTACTTTATTTTTTTATTCCGTAAGAGACCCATTTTCCCCTGCAAAATTACATCTTATTTAGTGAATGCCACCTAGAGCTGAAGCCTGATAGCAGGGGAGGAGAGCATTTAAAAACTATGTGCATCTTACAGTCAGATGTGTCTTATAGAGCAAAAAATATAGCAGTAACTTTTTACATAATAGTGATTAACTCATTCTGATACTCTTTGTATTTTATCCTTTCCCCTTCTGACCATAAGTTTAGAAAATAAAATAAAATAGAAAAAAAAAGACAATGCTGTACTTTTATCATTAAGATATTTACAGATCAGTTGCCTTGAGATTATTTATTACTTGTTCTGTCCTTTTCGCTTCGTTTTTTGCTATTCCCATTTTAAGTCCTTTAGTAAATATAATTCCCTTATATTTATTGTTGTTTGTTTTTGGGCCACACCTGGTGATACTCACGGTTACTCTTGCAGTGTGCTCAGAGATCGCTCCTGGCTTCAGGGACCTTATGGGACCTTATGGGACGAAGGGATTCGAACCCAGCTTCATCTTGGGCAGCCGCGTGCGAGGCAAATACCCTATTGCTGTACTATCGCTCTGGCCCTTGTTCCCCCATTTTTTTTATATCATAAAAGTGTTCATTTTAATAGTTCTATACCAAGGCTTTCATCCCTGAAAAATATCAGCCAGATATATGTGGGAGGTTGTTAGAAAATTTTGTCAGTGTGAAGATCCTTTTTTAATATTAGCAGGCCTGTAGAATGCAGCTACAGAATATATCAATAGTTTTAATATCATAAAAGGAATAATTTCTATTTTAAATTGTCAAGAAAAAGAAATATATTAAATAAAAAGTGTCAGTTTTCATCATATACACTTATCAATTATTTCTGAGAAATATTGTTTACCAAGAAGCAAGGCAATCTTTCGGTCACTGCTTGACATTTCTGTGTGGTCAGGATTATTCTCAAAGTAGGTTTTATAATATTGTATGCATATTTAGTCATATGTTTAGCCAGAGGTAAGAGAGGGTACGCTTATGGTTTTTTTTTCTTTTTTTAAATTATTTTTACGTTTATGGTTTTTTAATTAAGCTTTTATTATATCCTGTTGGGTCTTTGTAGCTTAACCCATATACTACTCATAATAGAATTTTTTCTAATTCTGGTGATAGAATGAGATAGATTAACTGTTTTTAAGAAAAGTAAAGGTGCTTGTCAAAAAATTAGAAACTTGGGGTTGGAGTAGTGGTACATGTGTTAGGGCTTTTGCCTTGCACGCGCTAACACAGGACAGACCACAGTTCAATCCCCCGGTGTTCCATATTGTTCCCAAACCAGGAGCATAGCCAGGAGTAATCCCTGAGCGTCATCGGGTGTGCCCCCCATAAAAAAAAAATGAAAACAAAAAGGCTAGAAATTTAGCTCCTATGTGATCCAGCAATACTATCCTAAAGATATACCCTAGGAACACAAAAACACAATGAAGAAATGTCCTCTGCACTCCTATGTTCATTGCAGCACTATTTACAATAGGCAGAATCTTAATATAAACCAAGTGCCTGAGAACTGAGAAATGGCTAAAGAATCTGGTAACACAATGGAATACTATGTAGCTGTTAGGAAAATAAAGTCATGAAATTTGCTTAAACATGGAAATATATGGAGAGTATTCTGCTGAGTGAAATGAGCCAGAGGGAGAAGGACAGAGATAGAATAATCTTACTCATTATTTGGGATATAAGAAAAAAAGATAGTATTTAATAATATCCAGAGACAAGAAATATGGGGGCCAGGAGGATCAGTTCATGCTAGTAAGCTTGCCACAAAGTAGAACAGTGCAATTAGGGTAGAAAAGGGATTAATATGATGATAGTTGGAAGTGATCACTTTAGACAAAATCTGGATGTTGAACAGAGATAAAGTGATAAGCATAGTCCCTCTTCATTGCAATAGTGCAACATACAGTGTTTGAGAGTCTATCTTTATTTAGTAAAATACATTTTGATCACTTTTGCCTTTTTATTTTACAGCTCCAAATTAGGTAGTGTGATATTTATTATCTTCTCAATTTGGATAGAAATTACATTGAATCTAAAACTTTAGATGGGAGTATCATTTTAACAATATTTATTCTTCCAGTTCATGAGCATGGAATATTTTTCCATTTTTTAAGGTCTTCTATTTCTTTTTTGAGTGATATAAAGTTTTCATATATAAATATTCCTATACATGATGAGTTTTGGATACTATTTAATTTGTTTTGAACCACATGCAGTAATACTCAAGGCTTACTCCTTGCTCTGAACTCAGATACCACTCCTGGTGCTGCTTGAGGGATCACATGGGATATCAGGGATTGAACTTAAGTGGATTACATGGAAATAAAGTACCCTACTCTGTAGTATTTCTTTTGTTCTGGACACAATTTTTTTTTGTGTGTGTGTGTGTGTGGTTTTTGGGTCACACCCGGCAGTGCTCAGGGGTTACTCCTGGCTCCATGCTCAGAAATTGCTCCTGGCAGGCACGGAGGACCATATGGGGCACCGGGATTCGAACCGATAACCTTTTGCATGAAAGGCAAACGCCTTACCTCCATGCTATCTCCCGGGCCCCATGTTCTGGACACTATTTTACATGACATAAATTATCTGATCTTTCTCTTCTGGTTTACTTTTTTTGTGTAGAAATGCAGCTGATTTTTATGTATTTGTAGCTTGCCACTTTGCTATTTATTTTATTTGCTTCTAGAAGCTTTTATATGGATTCTTTAATGTCTTCTATGTACATTATCCTTTTGCTAATAGTGATAATCCTTTAGATTTTTCTTGCCTACTTGCTGTTGCTAGCATTTATAGCAATATGTTCAATAAAAGTGGAAATAATGTCTTGTATCTGATCTCAACAAGCTGAAAACAATAAGTTTTCAGTTTTTCACCATTAGGAATGAAAATTGGGGGACCAGAGCAATAACACAGTGGGTAGGGTATTTGCCTTGCACTCGGCTAACCCTAATTTAATCCCCTGCATCCCATATGGTCCTTCAAGTCAGTCAGGAGCTATTTCTGAGAGCAGAGCCAGGGGTAACCCCAAGTGCTGTCTGGTATGGCCCAGCTACCTCCCACAAAAGACAGTTGGCTGTGGGTTTGTTATAAATAGTCATTTCTGTCTTCAAGAAAGTTTCTTCCATTCCTATTTTATTGAGGGTGCTTATCATTAAAGGATGTTTGATATTGTCAGGAGCTTTCTCTTCATTAGTTAACCATATGATATTTAGCTTTTATTGATGTGGTATATTATGTTAATTGATTTTTGCATGTTGAACCACATTTCTCTGGATAAATTCCAGTTGATTTTAGGATATGTTTCTTTTGATGTGCTGTTGAATTTGGTTTGCTATGATTTTGTTGAGGATTTTTGTATCAATATTCTTTAAAAAATTTGGTTTGAAATTTTCCTTTCTAGAAGTGTTTCTGCTTTGGCTATTAGTATGATGTTTGCTTCGTAGAAATTGTTAAGAATTCCTGTTTCTTTTTGTTCTGGAAGAATTCAAGGAGTATTCACAGTGAGTCTTCTGAATATTTGATAGAACTCACCAGGAAATTATCTGGATTAGGACTTTTGTTCTTGGAAAGATTAAAAAGAGATTCAAAAACTTTTTTTTCTTTCCTCGGGCAGAGAGTCTAAATTTTTCTTTCAATTTCCTTCTTGTGATTGTTTTATATAGGCTTTCTACTTCATCCTCATTCAGTTTTGGAGATTACATGCTTCTAAAAATTTGTCCATTTTTTTTAGGTTCTCCAATTTTTTTTTTTTTGGTTTTTTTTTGGTTTTTGGGCCACACCCGGTGACGCTCAGGGGTTTCTCCTGGCTATTTGCTCAGAAGTCGTTCCTGGCAGCACAGGGGACCATATGGGGAACCGGGGGATCGAACCGCTGTCCGTCCTAGGTTAGCGCAGGCACCTTATCTCCAGCGCCACCGCCTGGCCCCTAGGTTCTCCAACTTTACAGCATACAATTATTCATAGCAATCTCTTATACTGTCTTTTATGGTTTCTCCCCTTTTGTCTCTGATTTGAGTTATTTTTCTCTTACTCATTTTCTTTCTCCTACTCAGGAATCTAGCTAAAGATTTTTCCATCTTATTTATTCATTCAATGAAACATTTATTTCTGTTGATTCTTTTTTATTGCTTTTTTGAATCTATTATTGATTTCTGCTCTAATTTCTCGTTTCTTTTCTTGTATTACTTTTTAGGTTCATTTGTTGTTTCTTCTCTAGATTTTTGATTTTAGATTATTGGTTGTTGACTTGAGTGTTCTTTTCTTTCTTTCTTTCTTTTTTCTTTTTTCTTTTTTTTGGTTTTTGGGTCACACCCAGCAGTGCTCAGGGGTTCCTCCTGGCTCTATGCTCAGAAATCTCTCCTAGCAGGCTTGGGGGACAATATGGGATGCCGGGATTTGAACCTCAATCTTCTGCATGCAAGGCAAACGTTTTACCTCCATGCTATCTCTCCAGCCCCAAAGGTGCTTTTTTCTTTTTTTTTTTAAATTAAGTTTCTCTTTCTTCCTTCATTTCTTTTTTTATTGTTAAAATATCTTTATTTAAACACCGTGATTACAAACATGATTGCAGTTGTATGATTACAGTTATGTAAAGAACACCCCCCTTCACCAATGCAACATTCTCACCACCAATTTCCCAGATCTCCTTCCTCCCAACCTACCCACACCTGTACTCGGGACAGGCTTTCTACTTCCCTCATTCATTCACATTGTTATGGTAGTTCTCAGTGTAGTTAGTTCTCTAACTGCAGTCATCACTCTTTGTGGTGAGCTTCATGTCATGAATTGTACCTACCAGCCCTCATCTCTCTTGTCTCTGAGATATTGCTAAAAGTGTCTTTCATTTTTCTTAAAACCCATAGATGAGTGAGACTATTCTGTGCCTCTCTCTCTCTCTCTCTCTCTCTGACTTATTTCACTCAGCATAATAGATTCCATGTACATCCATGTATAGGAAAATTTCATGACTTCCTCTCTCCTGATGAATAATACTCATCTCCAGCTACATAATATTCCATTGTGTATATGTACCAGAGTTTTTTTAGACATTCCTCTGTTGAAGGGTATCTTGATTGTTTCCAGAGTCTAGCTATTGTAAATAGTGCTGCAATGAGTATCAGGGTAAGGAAGGCATTTTTGTATTGTACTTTTGTGTTTCTAGAGTATATCCCTAGGAGTGGTAGAGCTGGATATATGGGAGCTCAATTTTCAGTTTTTAGAGGAATCTCCATATTGCTTTCCATAAAGATTGGACTAGATGACATTCCCACCAGCAGTGGATAAGAGTTCCTTTCTCTCCACATCCCTGCCAGCACTGCTTGTTCTCATTCTTTGTGATGTGCGCTAACCCCCAGCTAACACCATGTACGAAGGTAAAATCCAAAAGAATGAAATACATTAATATCAGACCTGAATCCATAAGGTATATAGAACAACACATAGGTAAATTACTCCATGACATTGAGACTAAAGGCATTTTTAAGTAGGAAACAGCACCCCTTGTTCTTCAAACAAGTGGAAGCAGAGATAAACAGATGTGAATATATTAAGCTGAGAAGCTTTTACGCCTCAAAGGAAATAGTGCCCAGGATACAAAAGCCACCCATTGAGAAACTAGTCACCCAATACCTATCAGATAAGGGGCTAATATCCAAAATATACAAGGCATTGACAGAACTTTACAAGAAAAAACATCTAATCCCATCAAAAAATGGGGAGAAGAAATGAAACACTTTGTCAAAGAAGAAATACAAATTGCTAAAAGGCACATGAAAAAATGCTTCACATCACTAATCATCAGGGAGATGCAAATCAAAACAATTATGAGGTATCATTTCATGCTAGTGTTTTTTTTTTTTAGATTTGTGATTGTAAGTTTTTTGAGGTTTGTTGACCTTTGATTTGGTATATATGTAGATATTGATGAGTTAGCACTTTTTTTGGTCTATTGTTCTCTTAACCCAAAAGTATATCTGCTGCTGTCTCTAATTAATGTCTTAGGTTGAATGCTTATTAATATGATAAAAGTATGACTATCTCATCTTTTTTCTGTGTACCACTGGCTTTTATGATTTTTTTCTATCTTTTACTCTGAGCCTGTATTTATCCTTTGAATATAGGTGAATTTCTTGTTTAGCAGCAGATTGAGGCTTTTCTTTCCTGATTCTTATGATATGTTTATTCTATTGCTTTTGATAGGAGAATTTATTCTATTGACATTCATATATAATGAATTGACATTCATAGATAAAGGATTCTGGTCCATTGGTGTTTTATCTTTGTTTTAGTTATTTTTTTAAGCTGTCATTTTGCTTTTTATAGTCTGCCTTTTAGAGTTCTTGCATCATAGGTTTAGATATTGCAAATTTATTTATGATTGAGTTTCAGTAATGCAGTGTACAAATACCCTTCACCAGTGCACATTCATATTTCTCACCACCAGCATCCCTATTTTTCCTCCTATTCTCTTTACTGCCTGCCCTCTGGGGCAGACATCCCTTCCTTTCTTTTTCCTTTTTTACCCTTTAAACACTGATTTGCAATATTTGATTTACAGTGCTCTTTGTTTTATTTTTCATGCATACATCATTCTAACAGCACAACACATCACTAGAGTGACCACTTTTCTCCACCAGTCTCCTAAGAGCCCAGCCCACTCCTCTCACCCCATGAAAACTAAGTTCTTGGACAAAATCTCTAGTTAAAATGATATTACTCATAGAGTGCTAAAGTTTTGAAATTCCACAAATATTATAAGTCAGTAACTTCATTAACTTTATTTTTCAAAAACATCTTTCTGTCTGTTTTTGTTTTTTTGTTTTTGCATACCAAGTACTGCTTTGAACTTACTTATGGTTGGTACTTAGGGAACACTCTTGTCGATGCTTGAAAAACCCAGTAGTAGAACTGCTATATTTCTTCCCTGTTGCTTTCTTTGCTTTGCTATTCTGAGAGTGAATCTCTTAAGTGGCTCCCCTGGAATTTTCTGAAGACACAGATGAAAGGGAGGAGCACCCTCTTCTGGTAACATAAAGGCCCAGGTTATGAGTTTAACATTACTGGTAAAATAGAGGGTCTGAGATGTGGCAGTGAGCCTGCTGAGTCTATCAATATAAATAAGCAAATAGCTATGCTAAATTAAACATCAATACATCTTATCTTTAAATTTGTGATTTAAGTAAATAGAAACTTTCCTTATTAAAGCACTTATCCATGTATTTGATCTCAGAATATTTTAGTTATAGTAAGTTCTCACTAAAGACCAAGACATTACTAATAGTAACAATTATATCTATGAATGAATGAATTTCTAGGACATTTATTTCAGTTTAGGATTTGAATTGCTGAGATCTGTCCTAGCAGCTTAGGGTTTAAGGAAGGGTTCAAGACCTTTCTTTTGCATATTACACTCACTCATACATTTCACTGAACTGCCATCTGTTTTGTGGAAGGAAAATGAGTTTGGAGAAAATACACAAAGATGCATTGAAAACTTACAAATCCCTTATAGTTATCCTGCCAAGAATCATTGCCCCCCTCTTCAGACACATCATTAATGATACAATGAAATAGTGTTGAAGGAAACATGCTATAGTCTATTGTATGAAAGATTTTCAAATAGTATAATGAAGTCTATCTTTGCATTCCTTCCACTCTTAGTTAAGGGCAGCACTTTAAAGGGAAATGGAGTTTGTTCTTACTGATGAATTTACTTTAGATTATTTTTCTTCCTTTACATTAGAGAATCCTGGAGTTATTTAAAATGATAGAGAAATTCCCATATATCTTGTCTTTGTAAAAACTTCACTGTGATGTTTAAATATTCTCTTGTCTGAGGCTACCATAGATATGTGCTCATACTTGATCCTCTTTTGATGCTTTAGTCCGTTTGAATTGGTTTGTTTTAATAAGTGCTCACATTGGACATTATAACTAACCTCAAAAGAATTAGCTTTATTTAAATGGTTCTAAACAATTCAGATATATTATTAGCAGCTAGTCTCTGCCTACAAATACTTGGACATGATATTCAGAAAGCAAGAGGAGGTATTTAGAGATAGATACTTAGAGGAGAGAGATTCAGAAATATCCAGGAGCAGAATCAAATTCTTGCTAGGTCAGATAATTTTGTATTATGTTCTTAATGGGTAGTGGAACTAAAGACTTTTATATATGTTTATAGATATCCCAACCATACCGATGACTTCATAAAGTCCTTAAAATATTTAGTTCTTATATTAGTGATTTAACAGCTGTGCCTTCAGAATTACAATAGTGAAGTTTGGGGCGGGGGTGCACATCTTTTGGTATTCAAGGATTTTTCATGGCACATTACTTGGGAGGTCAGTCCTCGTATTGCTCAGTATCCTGTGTTAGAATGGGTTGAAGGTTGCCATGGACTGGAGCCTCCTGCATAAGAAATGTGTGCTTTTAGCTCTTTGACCTTTCTCTCTGGCCCTAGTTACAGTTTTGTTTTTGGGTTTCAGAGCCAGGAGAAACACCTGAATGCCACCAGGTGTGGCCCAACAACCAAATAAATAAAGATCAAAAAATAAAATTTACACCTGTGAGGCACAGGTGGTTGACGATGTGAGATGTCAAGGTTTGAACCTGGGCCAGCAGTATGCAAGGCAGATATCCTACCTACTGTGCTTTCTCTCCTACCTTAGTTTTATTTTATTTTATTGTTTTGCTTTTTTGGGGTCACACCTGGTGGCACTCAGGGGTTACTCCTGGCTCAGAAATTACTCCTGGCAGGCTCAGGGAACCATATAGGATGATGGGAATTGAACCCCTAGTGAGCCATGTGCAAGCAATGTCCTACCTGCTGTGCTATTGCTCCAGCACTGTAATTACAGTTTTTAAAAGAAGAAAAAATGTTAAAAATTAAAGGATTAAGTGATGTATTTTAACTCTTAATCATAACATGACATTGAGAACATGAGCATTTTTATTATTTTCTCTCAATGTCATATATGATTAATTAACATCTGTCTCTCTTCTGGGGTCAGAGCAATAGCACAGTGGTAGGGCATTTGCCTTGCATGCGGCTGACCCAGGGCAGACCTCGGTTCCATCCCCCATCGTCCCATATGGTCCCATGAGCCAGGAGTGATTTCTGAGCACATAGCCAGGAGTAACCCCTGAGTGTCACTGGGTGTGGCCCCTAAACCACTGTGTGTGTGTGTCTGTGTGTGTGTATTCAGTCTTTAATCTTTTTTTTTAATTTTTTTTAATTTTTAATTATGAGAACAAAGATGCAAAGAAAGAGGACAAGGTAAAGTTACAATGGAAGGACCATCACCCATAAACAGAACTCACATAAGTCCCATTGCTGATAT
Source organism: Crocidura indochinensis (assembly GCA_004027635.1). NCBI lineage: Eukaryota > Metazoa > Chordata > Mammalia > Eulipotyphla > Soricidae > Crocidura > Crocidura indochinensis. The sequence goes on along the minus strand of PVKC010014707.1, from coordinate 38 downwards.
CTTAACATTGAATTTTCAACCAAAGAATATTAAGAAAA
>PVKC010014706.1:0-21969 GCA_004027635.1 Crocidura indochinensis | reverse complement strand
TCAGTTAAATGAGAGTGATCACCCATAGCACCTTGCCTTGGGAAAGACCAGTCTTACTACATGATTCTTAAGTGAGTTATCAAAAGTCAGGGCTAGCTTTGCAGTACATTGTATGAAAAAAAGATGATCTGTGTGGAGGTTTAAAGAAGGCAGTTATGAAACCTGACAGATAGGATTTGAAATAACCAAAGTTCTAAAAGGAAGATTCATGTGTTGTTAGTACACATTTATTTTAACATTTTCAACATATACCCAGTCACTGTGGACCAGGAACAGGGTTGGTGGTTTTCATGCCCTGTCTACTTGTAGCGGTGCCAGTCTCTTGAACACATGGTTGCCCACCTAGATCTTCTCTCTAGTGTCACTTTTAGTCCCTCCAGCCACTCTCCAGTGCTATGTACCTTCCTGCTCACAGGAATCATTCTCGTGTCTACATTTTAGGCTGTGTCATCACTCATGATCACTCTGTCTCTCATAGTCTCTCACTCTGTTCTCCCTTTGTCTCATAGTCTCATAGTCTCTCACTCTGTTCTCATTTTCCATGTTCTTTAAAGGAATCAAAAAGTTTAGTCCATTAACCAGCTCTGCCCACCTCATCCATCATCCCTTCATCTCTTCTTATCCATCTTAGATTACTCTTTTATCCTCTATTTCAGATTATCCATCTTTTTAATAATAGTCTTACCACTGTCCCTGAACCTAGTTTCCCCTTTTAAACTGTTTTCTTAAGAACTTAATGTTTTGAAAACCCAATTTAGGAAGACTTCCTTTATTTCTCTTCTCGCATAAGTCTTCTTGGAATAAGGCTTGTATTAAGGAAAAGAGAACTACCTGTATAAAAAATCAAGTTGAATAATACATCTTAAAAAGTTTCTGTCCACAGAGATTAAAAGTTCATTTTGCTCAGCGGCTGTAATGCAATCTTTGCTCATCAAGGTGCCAAAGAGCAAGGGTAGAGGCTTCTGATTGGCAAGTCAATGATGCCCATCTTTTCTCATGGTATTTCAAGTTCAAGTTGGCAAAGTCAACTCTCATCACTAAGAGCCTCTTACTCTGCCACAAACTTCTTAACATTCTGCTTCTGTGGCTTATTTTTGTTTATGGGGTCTCCTCAGACAGTCGTTTGCTTGCCTCTAATTTAGTCTGAAATGGAATGAAGAGTGTATATGAAGATGAAGAGGGAAGTAAAAAATGGCTCTGAGCCCAGTATGCTCTTTGGGGGACTACAGGATTCTACTTGCTCCCCTTACCATGTGGTAGTATAGCCATGCTCCCAGTTTTGCTGATGATGGAATTGAGAAAACCTGACATGCATCCTCTGCTGAGCTTTAACAAAGAACATTAATTTTGAGCATAAGTAGTCTTTTTTTCTATCTGTTAAGGAAAGTCAGTGATTGCTTTCCAAAATGGAAACAGAGATGAGGGCAATATCCAGGTTAGAATGAAGAACCTGCAGAAAATCCTGACTCTCAACTCCAGTTTCCTTTGAAATGTCCACCAAATGAAGGGGTGCAGGGAGAGAGGAAGAGAGAGAAGGGAGAGAAGAGAAGGAGTGAGGGAAGAGAGAGGATGGAAGAGAGAGCGAGCGAGAGAGAGAGAGAATGCTTGAGTTTTGCTGGTCTCTTATGAAGTTACTTCACACTGGAACTCCAGTTTCTTATTTGAATGCCCAGAGAAACTTTACCACCATTTCCCTCTTCCTCTTTCTCTTTTATCTATCTCCCTATATCCCTTCACCCCCAGGAGTTAAAGAAGCAAAATCCCCCTTTTCCCAGCAACTGCTGTCTGCAGATTACCTACATGGGTTTCTGGTGTTTGACCCTTCTGTGCTCAGATATCATGGCCTTTCATTCAGGTCCATTTTTGTAGGCAGCTGTGTGAGGAGTCAGGCCCATCAGCATTGCAGCTGCACATATAGATGACTCACTTGGCTGTACCTCCTAGTGAAAGCAGCTTTAGACACTCACTAGAATTGGGGGCTGGCCCTGCTGCCAAGTGGAGGCCTTGTGTACAGTCCTCTCCAGCACCAACAACAAGAAATCTGGCTTCTTCATGTGGCCCGACTGCTAAAAATGTCTCTCACACACTGTTCCTAGTGGCTGTACTGCTTTCCAGTGACATGAACACATCAAGCTGGTAGGAATTCTGCTCCTTGGAAAACTCTCTTGTAAGAGCATGTGGCATGCCTGCCCAGGGTGTGCTAGTGTCACAGTGGCATGCTTTGCCTACACATGAGTCTAGATCCTAGCCCCAGCAGCACATGGTCCCTCCCCAAGAACATCCAGGTATGATAACCATAGAGATCCCCAGGCACCAATCCTAGTACAGCCAGGTGCAGTACACCTAGCACCAACTACAGCAATACATATCTCAAAAGTGGGGTGGATTTCAGGTACCCTCCCGAGAAACGAGACTGATCATTTCTTCCAATTAATTATGGTCTCCTAAAAGCAGAGCAGTTATGTGCCTGTAATATTCCCAAAGTAATTCACGGAACAGAAAACTCACATGTTTTCAACATCATGACTTATGCTCCTCCCGGGGCTCTTTGATTTTCACTGTATCCTGAGAAGCACATTTTCTCCTCCTACAAATGTTTCAGAGGTGGCTGTGTATACATGATCTTTTTAAGTAACATAAATGGAATACAAATATGCAGAAGAAACTTCCATTGTTGTTACAAGTTTTAAGTCTAAGGAAGACACGTTCTTGAACAAATTTTATTTGCAAATCTTGGGGAGCCATCTTTGTATGTTCTCTCTGGAGTGTATTGGCAATATAGTGGTACAGAAATAGCCTCCAGAGTGAAGACACCTGCCCTAAAATGGTGACGTTGGTGGTCTCAGGTGGAAAATACATAATCCTGGGGCTTCTTCTGCCAGTTAGCCCCACTTATCACCTGTCTAGTTTAGAAGAAAATGAGATGTCAATTACAGGACTCAGAGGAATGGAAGAGAAAGAGAGTAAGTTTTGGTGCCCCTTTAAACATGCAGGTAGCCCCATGATCTTGCCAGTGAAGTGTTATTAGAGAGAGCTGATTAAGGGGATGTTGCTGTCTTTCTCACTGTGCTGGAACTGGGGTTCAGGCACCAAAGTGCTGGCAACTACTGTCTTCTCACATGTCCTCATGGTCTTGCCTCTGTGTACATTTGTGTCATCTCCTCCAGATGCATGCCCCTACATTCTAAGATCCTGGGCATTGGGTATATTCTAGCTATGATAGGCACAATCTGGACTTTAATTATCTTTCACTCACAATCATACCATCTTGTTACTCTGCTGAGCAGCTATGTAGATACTTTTTGGGAAGACAGAGCATATCCTAGTTTCTCTACCCACTAAAGAACTTATAAAGATGCCCATACCCAGAATTGTACACCAATGGGTGAAAAGTTGATCTCTTAGAGGGAGACCTAGACATGAGTGAGTGTCTTTAGAATGCTTCCTGGGAAAGATGGTATCTGTGAGCTCTGAAATCTACAGATCAACTCAAAAGAGTGTGAGAAGAGGGAAGCAAAGTGCCCAGCCTCACCCCTTCTCCCAACCACACCAAAACATGACCTACTTTTCTTCTCAAGAAAAGGATGAAGGAATCACAGAGTATCTATTCCTAAGGTCTTCCTGCACATCTCATGACACTAGAGGGGTTGGTCTGGCAGACACAGCAGTTCTGCCCAGCCAGAAAGAGAAGGACTTTCCTTCCTCTACTTCTGACATCTGCAGAAGGGATGGTAGCAATCACCTATAATCAAATGACATTTTTGGAATTTTCATAGAATCCTCCCAATCTCAGACCCTCTTTCTGAGGCAGCAAATGATCACACATCCCTCCCCCACCCCAGTCTTTACACATGATATTTACAGCCCGTGGAAAGCTGAGATTTAGTTTTCAATTCCCCACATGCCTCTGGCTACTGTATCTCAATTCTGGGCAGCCGGTCAACACATCAAGAACCCACTAAAGCAAATCATTTTGCTTCTCCCCAGCAGGCTGATTTCAGTAACCACCAAGAATTCATTACTGCTCTGGTTTTGTTTACATTCACTACGAACAGAGTTGGGAATTATGTGGAGCTATCCCTTCCCTGATAAGTTAGTTTCAATTCACGATACAAGTAAAACCAGCTTCAGGGTCTTTAGGCCAGTTTCATGGGCTTCCTTTTATCTCCCCACTTACCTTCTTTAAGTCTATGGGTGTGTACAGGCACCCCCATTACTGAGCAGTCTGAGTCAAGGGAAAATTTGCTGGATTAGCAGATCTCTATCTTATACATGAACAGATCAGAACGCCTCCAGGTCATCCCAGCAGAACTCTCTGGAATACAGAAGATTTCACTCAGCCCATCTCTAAAAGGGTAGAGGCATGAAACCAAACATGATTGATGTCATATTGAATCTCGGTTGTATGAATAATGAAGAAAGAAGACGAAAGAGAGATTCTGGGTAATTCTGGGTAATTGAGTTTCATTAGCTTTGCTGTTCCTAATGGCCTGCTCTTGTGCCAGCTCTCATGGCCAAGAATCCAAGTCGAACCTTTCTCTGCCAAGAAAGAGGTTATCCACTGCCCACATGGACCTTGCTAGCCTTATAGAGACTGGAAATATCGGCAACTAGAAAGATGTTTGTGCCTTTCAAAGATTAGCATTAGACTTCTGGATTCACTTAGAGGGAAGTTTTGGAAACTTCACTAAGCAGTGAAGATCTTTCCCCATTGCTGGGAGCAAAGGCAGGAGCCCCAGTGGAAAAACAGTGTCAGCATGTAATCAGGCAGGGGGAAGGTGGCTGAAGCAGCAGGTATCAAGTGTAATTGAACCAAAGCACCCTAGATCCCACTGTGGCGTGTAAGGCTGAGTAATGGCACATGCTCTGTGTGCCTGCCACCACCTGCTGGAATAGTACCCCGGTGGCTTATGCCATTAGGAACCCAGGGAATGGATCTGGTAGGAAGGGTTATTGTGAGCAGCAGAAACACCCTCCCTCTGGTAATTCCACCTCTTTGAACAAATGGCTCTCTGAGTCCTATACCTCAGAGGCATTTCCCTTCTACAAAATGTGGCGTGCAAATGAATGATCTAACCAGCAAGCTAATAAAGAGAAATAAAGGTGTCTGGGAAAACTCTCTGAAACCCTCAATGGCTAATTTGGGAATTCTACACTGTGTGTACTGCAGAAACATACAGTAAAGATATTATTAAACAACTCTTAATATCTAACATGTCTTACAGCGTAGATGCATTCTTAGTTTTATAATTACCATTTATCACTGGCTTCTCATTCGTGATCTCAGAGGACACTGGCCAGAGTGGATTCCATCATGACATGACATAAGCTGAGGGCAACACCACATCTACCTCTTATTTTGAAAACCAAACTTGATTACACTGATTACACTATTAACTGTGGTAATATGTGTGTTTGTGTATGTATGTTTATGAGAGGAAGGGGCGATTGATGGTGGGAAGGTGATGAGGGAAGGCTGGGAGAGAAAAAAGGAGTACAGTTTTAGATTTGAGCTACTCATTCTCTATGCTCTTATTTCAGAATAGCAGTGGTGGTAGTAACATATTTGGGGTCCACAATCAGAAGCTCAGCTCTCTGGCAACAAGCAGATTACATAACTGACAACTATCATTCCACTTTTGGCAGAATCATCACAGTGTCAGTATAGAGATGCTTTGTTGGTAAAGAGAAAGAGAGGCTGTGACCCCCAGTCTTAGGCACAGACATCAACACCCTTAATACAGGCCAAGGAACTGGTATAATCAGAGGATTCCAAAGTATATTGCTCTCATAACATCAAGTGAACCAGCAGCAGATTATTATTTCCTCCTAATTTTACTTTATCAAAATTGTGTTCTGATGTGATACTCAAAATCTGCAGCCCCCCCAAACAAAACAAAACAAAAACAAAGCAAACCTTGTTTTGCAATCTGCAGGACTAAACTTATTTAAGGATTGTTTTTTTGAGGAGAAAAATTTTAAGGAAAGGCTGTACACCCATTAGCATACATCATTTCAGTAAATATCTTCATCTCCATCTAACACACATGGAGACTTGAGGCAAAGCAGAGAAATGTTTATGCCTTTTTGTCCCCATTTATAAAATAAATCAGTATGACCTTGTATGGGAAAGGTGAACTAGTTATGATGCATACATATTGAGCTGTGAATTTCCTTTGTTACTTTTAAAAGGGAAGATATGCTTTAAATAAGAACAATGACAGAATAATTCAATAAGATAGTTGTTATTTTTCCTTCTTTTCATAGATTAGAGGAGGGAATAAAATTTACAGAACACCCATTGTGTGCCAATTTGTGCATAATGACTGTACAAAGCTCTCATAGGTAAATGAGTTTCTTGAGGAAGATCATTGTTTCGGGTTCATCATGTTGAGTCTTTCAGAGAGTTCTAGGTGACAATACAAACTCACAAACTACAGATTTTTTTCTTCTCCTCTTTGTGATTCTTCAGGTCTTTTAGGACAAGAATAGGGTCTTCTTCACCAGGGAAAGGCCTTTTTGGATGGATAAACTATGGGGCATCTGATTAGGAAGAGAATTGTCAGATAACATAGGAAAAGTGTTGTTGCAGGGCAAGATTTACATTTGTATTTTGAGTTGACTCCCTGCTGAATGACCTGCAGTCTAATTGCTAATTTTTATTTCAGAGTTTGTGTCTCCAGAAGCCTCTGAGACTGAGTGAAGCAAATACCAAGGTGCGGTATTTGAGGAGTAAAAAAGGCAGACAACTAACTAAATCGTATAAAAACACCTCCTGTATAGAGAAACAATAGACAAGATTTAAGAAGCATGTTGTGCAAAGAAGAGCACTGTGTGATTGTAGTACAAGATAGAGCTAAAATGACTATCACATAAGTAGGTGGATATCAGGGCTGATTTGTAGAATAGTATGATACAATGAATTCTTTTTTATAAACAATATATAATGTCAGATAGATAGTAAGTATATGTAACTAATTCATATCCTTATGAATTCACTTTGTCTAGCTGAGCAAGCCAATTCATTTTAAAGAGATTATTAGAACAGAATGAATAACTATAACTGAATGTATGTGGAGAATGCACATGAGGAAAAATTCTAGACTCCAGGACTGAGGCCTGTATCCTGAACAGAGAGGAAGATAGGAACTATGGGGAGAATACAGTCTTAAAGAAGTGGAAGCAAGCTCCTGACAAAACCAGATCTTTAGATGCCCCATTGCTCAAAGATAAGTTTCTCCTAGAAAAAAAAGAAACTTCTCGAAATTATCCTAAATCTGGGCCCTCTCCATTTTTAAACTAATTGTACCAGTTTCCCCCTTGAAGCCTACAGGGTTTTGATTGACCTCAGCTCCATATGCAAATTTTATCAGCAGAAACTTGTTTTGCCATTTTTGGACAAGGCCTCTATGTTTGGGGAGACTTGTTTGGCAGTATGCTGTTTTTGTCTTTTGAAACATTTATATCAAATTAAAAAATGGAATTTAGGGGCTAGAGAGATAGCGCAGAAAGAGGGCATTTGCTTTGCACATGGTTGACCTGGGACAGACCCAGTTGGATTCCCAGCATCCCATATGGGCCCCTGAGCCCGCCAGGAGCAATTTCTGAACTCAAACCCTTGAATAACCCTTGAGTGGCACTGGGTATGGTCCCAAAACCAAAATTAATTAATTAGTTAATTAATTAAAAATGGATTTAAAGTTACTTAAGGAGAAAAACTTTCCAAGAATAAGAGGGAAATTATTGCTGAACTGGGTATTGAAGAGTTCCAGTATTTGCAGATGTGGCTGTATAATGACTCACAGAGATGATTGAGAAAATTCTAGAAAACTCAGAGACACTACAGTTCAATAAAAGCAGAGAGAAAGGAGAGACAAGCAAGTTAATATTGCTGTTCATGAAGAAGTCATATGAAATGAGATAAATAATATGAGAGCTAAAGATTTCCATTGATGGTTTCTATCTGAAGAAGACCAGTGACATTAGCGGGGGTAATTGGGTGGTTTTGAGATGGGAGCCTTAATTAGTGGGCAGAAGAGCAAAATTCGAAGATAAATTTAAGTAAATAAATGGGAATGGATAAAAGCTGAGAGAAACTTCAGGCTCCATTTATGTCTACACATATGAATAGAAAAGATTTACTTGTATTTATTCAAAGTCTGTAAGGTTCCAGAGGGTCAGAGAGAATATGGCAGGAAAAGTGCTTTATTTGCATTTGGTCAACCAGGATTCAGTCTCCAGCAACCAATAGGGTATCTTGAATGAAAAACCAGGAATAAAACCTGACTAGAGCTGGATGTGACCCAAAAACCAAAAACTAAATCTGTAGGAATCTGGAAAATAAGAAGTGCTGGCAAAGGTGGGCTAAGGGTACAGAAGAAGCTGCAAAAAAAGGGGGTCATGTGGGTTCAGATAAAAGCAAGGAACCAAGCTCTACCTTGTTTAGGAATGAACTTATGTTAGGAAATTTGTGGATCCATGAAAAGAAGAGGCACAAAGACTGGTAGGTTTTTGACTAAAGCACAGCCAAGAGTCCAGAAGGCCCATATTCAAGTACCACTGAATGACACTGGAGGTCTGGTGGTGGGGTGGTATCACAGAAGAGAAAAGAAACATCATCCCAACCAAGAATATTTTCTAGAACAGTTATCACAATACAGTCCCTTCCCATCCACACAGAAGGACCCACTGTTTAGACAAAGAAGAAGGGAAAATCATCATGCAGCAGCACTATCCAGACCAAGAGGCATATCCATGGAGTTCATTAAGTGGGCAGAGTTTTACTGTAGCATCATATAAAGTTCACAGTATGAAATAGGAAATGTTAGAGCATCCATGTGAGAAGATAAGACTCTACATTAGTGAACAAAGTGGACACAGCTGTGGCACTATCCAGTTTAAACTCCAGTGGAGGAAGAATCTCCTCAGGACAGAAGTTAGGAGACATGGGGCTGCATTCAGGCATTTCTTCACATGTTTCCCAGGAGTTGAGAAGGGGGGTGAGTATTGAAGAACAATAGGAATCATGGTGTTGCAGAGAATGTGAGCAGATCTACAAATAGCTGAGGGGAAAAGGATAGAAGGTGGATCACTGGAGTCACTTGTTTTGAGAAGGCAACAAAAATTTCCTTTTAATAGTGAAGAAAAATATCATTCTAAACAAAAAATAGAAGGCTCTTCCCTGCCATATTGTCACTCAGATATGAGTGATAAGAGAATAAAACATCTTCAGAAATAAAGTGACTCAGAGATACTATGCCTGTTGCTACCTTAAATGAAGATGCCTTCAACAAAAAGCTACTTCCCCAGAAACTTCTGTTTCCTTCTGAAATCTTATTGAAAAAAACTCCTCAAACAGAAAGGTATTTGGAAAGCAAATTCCTCTACAGATTAGGAAGAGAAAGCAGGAATGGTTTTGAAAGCTAAGATCACAGAGACTAAGAATAGTATGTGTATGTTTAAAAAAATAACCCCAAACAGGCAAGAGGGGAAAGCATGGTTCATAGTGATCTACCCCCACGACTCCAAAATAGTGGAGATCAACATTAGAGTCAGTATGAAGGGAAGGAATGGAGTGCAGGTGGCGTGATTGCAAATTGGTTTCAGAAGCAGATACTTGCACCTCACCAGCAAGTTCAAAGACACCCTTTCCCTTATGCTAGTATTTAGATTTTAAGGGACTATAGGAGCTCTTTGCACTGCTGGACAGGTAGGCCATTAATACAGGAATCACTATACTGATAGATTGGACTTAAATGCATTTCAGGTATTGGGGAAAGACATCATCTGTCTTGTTTTCTATTCATTTCAATAGTACTGACTGTCTTCACTCAGCAAACAGATTCAAGTTTTCTCTGGATGACTATGCCACGGGGAATGGTATGGAGACATCAACATGAGAAACTTTCCTATCTCCTGGCCCAGCTAGACCCCTCCAAAAGACTTATACAGAACTTCCAATGCTGTGTTGTATGGATGACTCTGAAATAAAAACCAGGATCATAAACTACAAGCATCTAAGGATTATTTATTATATGAAATAGAGTTCAGAATAGAGATCAAGAAAAAAAGTTCATGTAAAACATAAACAGAGACATACCAAAAAATATCTTCTAATCACGTTTTTCAAGTAAGACAAAAATGGAAAGCAAAAGACAAGTAGATTATTCAGTAGAGAAAGCACTGCAATGGGAGGCCTGATTGATTACATCAGGAACAATGGAGCAATAGGGAAAATGAAGGAGAACTTTAGGAGAGAGGGAAATGGGATTACAAGAGCAAGAAGCAGAGGACCAGTGGAGTAGGTAAATATACCTGGGGTCTCAAACTCGCGGCCCGCGGGCCACAAATACAACATTTTGTGGCCCTGCCCTAGAGGAATATTTTTTTGTTTTGTTTTGTTTTAGTTGTTTGGGTCACACCCCCCAATGTTCAAGGCTTACTACTGACTTTGCACTCAAGGATCACCCCGACTTTGCCTCCTGCGGCCTGCAGGTAAATTGACTTTGAGACCCCTGAATAGACAAAGTCAGATCACTGGATTTTGGATCCTAATGTCCAAGGATGGTTCACAGTTCCAAGAACAGAGTGTATGAGGAAAAATGCAGAGTGCTATCAAAAAGAAAACCCAGAGAGAATTTCCCTGGCAGAGGTGTCTGATGCCATAGCAAGGAAATGTAACATAGAGACACAGAAGCTCTCATTAGATTTAGCAATTAAGAAGCTTTTGGTCATTAGGACATTGGCTAACTCTGCTCCAGATGGCTCTGGCCTGAGTGGTTCTTGATCAATGACAGCAAGAAAATGACAGTAACCACTTTAGAAGTTCAGCATTTTACCACTGCTGATATGAAGGGGAGTGGGCTGGACACATGGGCATGGACCTCATGCCAATCATTCTGTGTTGTCCTCTAGGAAGTTTAAGTATAGGAGAAAGAGCACAAGAAACCCATCAACCCTGCTTAGGATGTATGAAATCTTCCTCAGTAATAATATCCTGAAGATCAGAACAAAAGCATAGGGTACATGGGTTAGAAAGTCAGCAGCATCTCAGCACTTCCCCTTCACAGAGCCAGTCCATCATAGATATGCTGGTTCTTCAGTTGCACTGGCTTTGGGATTCTTTCTAGAACCTTCAATCTCAATCCCATGTGAGGGCATTCTTAACAAGTGCCTCCTACAGCCTTTGTAAGCCAGTCAACTTCTCAGGCCTGGTCATAAAAGTGCTCAGGACAGATGTACTCAGAGGTACAGGGACTGTTTCCACTTGAAGAGGCATCAGCTGATGCCCCTGCAGGGTCAGGAAAAAAGCGCTACCTTGGGGCTGGAGCCATTGTATATAGCAGGAGGGTTCTTGCCCAGCATGTAGCTAATTGGAATGTAATACCCCACACCCCATAAAGTCCTTTCAGGAATAATTCCTGAGTACAGAGCTCTGAGCAAGCCCTGAGCACAGTTGAGAGTGGCTCAAAAACAAACAAAAAGGGCACACACAAAATATCACCTTTACCCGCCCCACCCTTGAACTTCTAGAGGAGTGGGGAGGATATTGCCCAGAGTTATGGATGTCCCCAGAAATGACTTTTTCCTGGAGAAAACCATGGAGATGGGAGGGCAAGTGTATAATCAATCATCAGTTGCCATCGTGAGTCACTTCTCTCCCTCACGCTGGGTCTTCTCCCCTCTCTGGTCAGGAAAGGGGAAATAAGAGAATGGCAGAGAGAATGGTGCTAGAACTGATTTCATTGCCTAGTCCTGAACCAAGACTAGTACAAGAGGGTGTAGGATCCACCTATCACCCATAGGTGACAGGCAGGAAAACTGGCATGACTGGTGGTGACTCCCAGGCCAGGAGGGCAAGGCATGATCCCACAATCCCAGAGGCATGTCTGGCTTCTCCAGGCCTTTGTGCTCACAGGCCCCCAGTTTGACAGAGGGTGGAAATAAGGCTTAGAGAAAGAAGCTTGTCCAGAGCTATTCAGTGGCTGAGCTCGGGTTTAAGCCAGTCTGGAGCCTGGATATGGGGAGACAAGCGCTGCACAATTGATAGATAGAGAGGTGACCAGGCACCTCATTTAGGAAGCATTTGCTTTCCCCATTACTGTAACCTCCTGACACAGACGCAGTGTCCACAGTCTAAAGAAAAGGGGCTGAGAGAAGAGTTTTTAGCTGCAAAATGAGCAAAAGCTATTCCTGGGCGGTTTGTTCTGACACTGATCAGGTTACAGAATCTGGCCTCAAGGCATTCATTTTCGTCCCCACACCCTTCCTTTCCCCCCAAAATTCATTTTCTTTCCTTAGTAGTCATTAGCTGAGCTCCAGGGAATTAAGTGTAAAAATTTCCTCTCACCTCAGAGCCCTCCCTGGCAGTGGTTCCCTGAAACTCCAGCAATCAGAGCTCCATTTAAGCATCAAAACCTCATCAATTAGGCCTTGATGTCTCAGGATCACGTGGCCTGCTGGTCACGCTGTGATGGACGTGGAGGAGGACCAGAGGCCTCATTATGGGCCTTGAGCTTTTGTGAAATTCCTGAATAAGCAGTAGAGTGTCTGCATTTCCCCCCTGGCTTTAACAACCGCTTTTACGGACAATTTAGCACTGTGAGTTGCCAGCTGTGTTAATGCCTGATGCCCCTCCCACACCCACTTCCCTCAGGATGTCCGCCTGCCTGGTGAATGGTCGTCAGGAGTCCTGGCCCTCCCTCCATTCCTTCCCAGCAAACTCTTTCTAAACTTCCCCAGTGGGCTGCCATCCTGGGAATAGATTACTTGTGGGAAAGCCTTTTGCTCTTCCTTCATAGCCTGTTGGGGTGGACTCCCATATAGGGTGGACTTTCTCCAAGTCAGCACTCCCAGGACAGACTGGAGGTGACTGAGAAAAGATGATGATTGAGGTGTGTGTGTGTGTGTGTGTGTGTGTGTGTGTGTGTGTGTGTGTGTGTTTAATTGAGGGATGGGCATATGCCTGAAGTTCTACCTGTCTCTTTGTGGTAGAGGAGGAAAGCTGTTGAGAGTGGAATGACCCAAAGAAATTAGGAGCTGATTTAAAAAAAATATTTCTTAAGAGCAATTATTTTATGAGTAAAACAGTTGAACTCGTGATCTTTTTTCCCAGAAGCCTAACCCTTACTTTATTTAGGTTTGTAAATAAGACCAAAGTCATCAGATAATTGACTAGTGCAGGAATGCAGTGATCATTCTGGCAATAGTTGGTCTAACTTCCTAAAATAAGGCTTCCTTCTTCTCTTCCTCTATTAAATAACTCCTTCTGGGTACTGCTGCTCCTGGCCTCTCTGCTGTCTCTTGGCGCTATCTCTGGTTTGTCTGCCAAGGGACTCTCTGGTCCCTCCTATCAACCCTCCTCTTCCCAAATTGTGCAAATGCTGTGCATCCACTTGAAGACATTTCAATTTATATCAGATATTTCCAGACAAATTAGACCTAGTATTTCTTTCTCTTAGAAAATATACAATTCAAAACTCAGTTGAATAAACCAATTAATTATTTGGCAATATTTCTATCATACTCAGATAACCTTAAGTGTCAATGGATTAGGGGCCAGAGAGATAGCATGGAGGTAAGGCATTTGCCTTTCAAGCAGAAGGATGGTGGTTCATATCCCAGCATCCCATATGGTCCCCCGTGCCTGCCAGGGGCAATTTCTGAGCATAGAGCTAGGAGTAACCTCTGAGCACTACCGGGTGTGACCTCCCCCCTCAAAAAACAAAAAAAAATGTCAATGAACTAAACTCTCCCATCAAAAGGCACAGAGTAGCAGGTTGGATCAGGAAACAAAAACCAGCCATCTGCTACCTCAGGAAACACACTTAAAGTTTCAGGATAGACACAGACTCAGAGTAAAAGGATAGAAAACAATTACACAAGTTACTGAAAAAAAAAAACAGCTGGGACAGTCATACTTGTATCAGATGAAATTGCATTCAATCTCAAGAAAGTATTTAGTGACAAGAATGAGCATTACTTATTGATCAGGAAGTAGTAGATCAAGAAATGATAATTCTGGGGGCAGTGAGGTGACGGTAGAGGAAAGGTGCCTGCCTTGCAAGCACCAACCAAGGGATCCACCGGCGTCCTATATGGTCCCCCCAAGCCAGAGGCAATTTCTGAGCTCTTAGCCAGGTGTAACCCCTGAGTATTAAATGGGTGTGGCCCCCAAAACAAAAAAAATGATAATTCTGATCAATATTCATGTACCAAATGTAGAGCCAACAAAGTATGTAAGGCTTTTGCTCACAAACCTAGAAAAACATAAAGATGGAAACAGATTATAGTGGGAGATTTCAACACACCACTATTGACACTGGAAAGATCCACTAGGCAGACAAAAAGCAAAGACAGAAGAACCATAAATGAGAAATTAGAAGAACTGGGACTATATATCTGTACAGAGCCTTTTATCCTAAAAAAGATGAATATGCATTTTTCTCAAGTGCACATAAAACTGTATCTAAGATAAACCACATTTTAGAACACAAGTCTAATTTTTATAAATTCACAAATGTAAGAATCATACCAACACCCTGTCATACCACAATATCACAAAGATCAAGATTGATTGTTAAAAATAAAAAGATGTGTAGAAAATGTAGCACCTGGAGACTAAACAACATGCTGCACAACAATAGCTGGATCAAAGAGGAAATCAAGAAAAAATAAAGAGATTCCTTGAGACTAATGATAGAGAAGAAACAAATTACCAAACCTATGGGACACAGAAAAAGCCATAATTACTGGGAAATTCATAGCAATACAGACCTACATAAGGAAAAAAGAAAAAGACATAATCAACAACCTAGAGAAAGGCACACCTTAAATATCTAGAAGACCAATAGCAAAGCAACCAACACACAAGCTGGAGGAAATAATTAATAAAAACCAAAGCAGAACCCAACAATATAGAAACAAGGAAAATAATACAAAAAGTCAATGAAACTAGGAACTGTGGTTTTGTTTTTGTTTTTTGCTTTTTATTGTTTGTTTGTTTTTGTTTTTTTGGGTCATACCCGGCAGTGCTCAGGGATTCCTCCTGGCTCTATACTCAGAAATCACTCCTGGCAGGCTCGGGATGCTGGGATTCTAACCACCATCCTTCTGCATGCAAGGCAAACACTCTACCTCTATGCTATCTCTCCGGCTCCCCAGGAGCTGTTTTTTTTTTCTGATTTTTTTTTTTTGGTTTTTGGGGCTACACCCATTTGATGCTCAGGGGATATTCCTGGCTAAGAGCTCAGAAATTGCCCCTGGCGTGGGGGGACCATATGGGACGCCGGGGGATCGAATTGCGGTCCTTCCTTGGCTTGCGCTTGCAAGGCAGACACCTTACCTCTAGCACCACCTCACCAGCCCCAAGGAGCTGTTTTTTTTTTAAGTAAACAAGATAGACAAACTGTTGGCAAGACTCACAAAGATAAAAAGAGAAAATGTTCAACTGACTCAAATAAAAAATGAAAGGGGAGAGATTACAACAGAACTCTAAGAAATCCAATACATCACAGAGCTTATTATGAACAACTATACTCTGTTAAGCTAGAGAACCTAGAATAAATGAGCAGATTTCTGGAAAACTATAATCACCCAAAACTGAAGGAAGAGGAAGTAGAAAACCTAAACAGTCCAATTACAAGTAAGGAAATTAAAATAGTAATTATAAAACTTCCTAAGAATAAAACCCAGAACCAGATGGGTTTAGGGGTGAAGTTTATCAAACAGAGAAGAGTTACTACCATTGATCCTTAGAATCTTTCAAAATATTGAATAGATGGGAATCCTCCCTAGTACCTTCTATGAAGCTAACAACATGCTCATTCCCAAAGCTGACAGATAATCTCAAGAAAAAAAAAACATATAGTTCACTCTGACTAATGAATATTGATGCAAAGATTCTTAACAAAATCTTAACAAACCGAATCTAACAACACATCAAAAAGATTATACTTCATGATCAAGTGGTTTTCATTCCAGGGATACTCACAAAGGTTAACTCCACAAAGCCTATAAACCCAATCAAAAAATGAGGAGAGGAAATTAACAAACATTTATCTGAGGTAGACCATGAGATGGCCAACAAACAATTGAAAAAAAAAAGTTCATTCTCACTTATCATTATTGAAATTCAAATCAAGACAACAATGAAATATCATCTACACCAGTGAAGATATGCCACATATAAAAATAAGGGAAACAATATCTATGGGTAGGGATGTGATGAGAAAGGAACTCTAATCCACTGCTGGTGGGAATGCTGCCTGGACCAACCCCTATGGAAAACAGTTAGGAGGGTTCTCGGTAAACTCAAAATTGAGCTGTCATGACCCAGCAACCCCCCTTTTGGGTATCTATCCCCAGGACAAAAATACATTCATCCAAAAGCTGTGTATGCACACAGCTGCTATTCATTGAAGCACTCGGTACAATAGCCAAGACTTGGAATCAAGATAGATGTTCAACAACAGATGATTGGACCATGAAGATTTGTTATGTATATATAATTGAACACTAATATCTTAAGGAATGATGCATTTATGCGATTTGCTGCAATATGGATGGAGCTGGAAGATATTATGCTATTGAAGTAAGCCAGAAAATGAAGGATAAGTACAGACATGTGCTATTTAGAATAACCGAATGAAGAAACACAATGATCCAAATGGAGCTGTCTCAAACACCTTTCGCCCCTAGTATAGTGAGGAAAAGGAAAGAAACTGAGTGGAAGAGGAGAAACACAAATATGAAAGTATGGGGGCCAGGGGTCAAGTGGTCTCAGGTACATTGATAGTGTTAAAAAGGATAGAACTAAATATCCAAGCCAAAGGCAACAACAATGGAATTAAGAGACCCAAACATTAACAATCTAAACTTAAAATGGGTCTGTTATATTGGTAGGTTGTTGTGGGGGGAATGGAGTGGTATGCAATACACTTGGGGAACATTGGTTGAGGAAGGTGGACATTGATGGTAGGATTGACCTTGACTTATTGTATGTCTGAAACCCAACTACAAAGGACTTTGTAAATCTCAATGGTTTCAATAAAATAAATATTTTTAAATTAAAAACTAAAATAAAATTCTCCTCTGGAAACCATGCAAGCAAATGACTGCTTGGAAGCCAGAAGTCCACCATCTTTCTTTTTTTTTTCTTTTTACTGGGGAGAGTGTGAATGCAGTCCCACACTACCACAATTTATGCAGTTTCCCACATTTGGGAAAATTGCAGGGATCAGCACATCTGGAGTGCATTGGATAAGCCTCATCCTGGGAAAACTAACTTGACAATCATGGTACCTTTCCTGTCAAGTTAGAGGAAGTCTACCATCTTTTAATACTCAGGTATGTTGCCAAGAAAGTCTTAACTTGGTTACTAGGAGGGTATTTATAGTTAGAGTTTCTATGATCATCTGCCCACTTCAGAATATCTCATTTGGATTTTGCCCAATCAGCAATGGCCATCACCAGTGTAGTGTCTATCTGTTCCACCTAAGCCTCATGCCCTACGATCAACTACATCTAGGGATTTCCTCTTTGTTTTCCAGAGACAAAAATATAGATCTTACTTATCAGTGGTATGTAAAATAACTGGATGAGGAAATGCAGTGTAGTAAAGAGGGAAACCTATATCAGCCTTGATTCTAGTCTAGGGAAAAGAAAGGAAGACAAAAAAGGATAAAGAAAGATGGGGAAAGGATAAAGGAAAGTAATGAAACAGGGCTGGGGTCTCATTTATACTAGTGATGTGTAAGAGTAGTACAGCTATATATCCAAAGCACGGACTCGACAACACTGAAAACACAAAATTCAAAGTACACAGAACTTTAAAATATGCCTGTTAAGATGGCAGGTGAAAGTATATATGTGGGAGGGTGTAATGTATCTGTGCTGTTAAATCTTTTGTTGGGTATTTGTGAATCCACGAACAGTTCCCAGAATGAGAAATTACTCCCCATCCTCTTATCCCCTTTTGGGAGGAGACCTTGGTGACTTTTTCATATACTACAGGAGGGTACATGGGAACCCTGCGGAGGGAATTTGACATTAGTAGTTTCAAAATATTGTACACCTAAAACCCAACTATTGGTGTTTATAAATCAAGGTTGTTTTTTTTTTATTTAAGTCTTTTTCTTTGTTGGTCAGAATCAGTGAGACTCATGACTTACTTCTGGCTGTGTACTCAGGAATCAATCCTAGCAAGCTTGAGGGACCAATGAGAAGCCGTGGATGGAACCCAGGTCAGCTGCATAAAAAGCTAGTACCCTACTTGCTGTACTATCCCTTAAATATATATATATATATATATATATATATATATATATATATATATATATTATGTGTGTATAAACATATATAAAAATATACATATATTATATTAAACTGAGTTTAATCAGTTTGCCTAGTGCTGATTAATTTCCTAGAAAAGGCATGCCACTATGCTAATTGACAGTTTAAATGGTAGGATTCCCTTGTCCCATGGGAGCTGACTTCTCCATTCTCTCTATCCTTAAGTACAATAACAAAGAATTTGAATCTGCAGTCCACTCATGGAAATGAATTAAGAGATCTTTAGAATCAAATGAAAAGATCAACACAGAAAGTATTGTTTATAAAGGAAGTATGAAAAATAATACAGAAAGTATTATTAAAAATAATACAAGAAGTGGGGCTGGAGTGATAGCATAGAAATAGGGCATTTGCCTTGGAAGTGGCGGAACCAGGATAGACCTCGGTTCAATCCTCAGTGTCTCATATGGTTCCCCCAAGCCAGGAGCTATATTTCTGAGTGCATGGCCAGGTGTAACCCCTGAGCATCACCCAGTGTGGCCCAAAATCCAAAATATAAAACAATAGAAAATAATACAAGAAGTATTTTTCAGAAAGGAATTTTCATATCAAAACATAGAAGTCGGCTTTTAGAATTGATTGAACTATGTGTACTAGGTTTATCTATAGAAATATAGTCCAACAACCTAAGTTAAAAAGTGGTGAATAGCATTCACTTTCTTGTGGAAATTTAGACTAACTAACCTCAACAACCCTCCTGAAAGTATAAACAACCTGGATAAAATATATATTAAATATTTTATGAGGACCTATACAAATGAAAAACCAAATCAAACAAACATATTGTTTAGATTGTGGTTTCATCTACGATTTCTCTCTAAACGAAAATGAAATTTTTTTAAAAAGCAGCTTGTTCTAAGTCAGGGTCAGGAGATGCATATGATAAATTGGAACATCTGGGATCCTATTATAGGGGTTTTTGTAGCAACTTAAAGATAGACTCTCAATAGTCAAAGATGGAGTGATGCTTGTTTCATTAAGGAAGATAACTTAGCAGATTTAAAGTTATTCAACTTAAATCTGAGTTCCTAAAAATATACTAATAACTCCTTTATGTATGTGCTTTAGCATAAACATACACATCTTTGAGTAAGAAATCTCACTTCAGTAAAAACATAGATAAATGAAGCATTACTCTGTTTGCCTATGTGAATGGTTCTTCAAGAAGAACAGTCGACAGATTAGAAGAATCTCTTTATAAAAAGAACTTCAATTAGTAAGTGCTAAAGAAATAATAAAATGATATCATCATTGACCACTTCTGAAAGAACTAACACAGTGAGTGTAAGCAGATAATAGTGTTCCTTAAAAGCAGAATTGTGCATTTCTTGATAGAAACACACCTTGATAGCCACCAAAGAGATGGAAAGAGAAACTCGCACTGGTTCTTGACCCAGCCAAACTACTGTTTGAAAATAGAAAGATCAGAGAAGTGCATTGAGCCTCATATGTAGCAAAGTCAATTCTGCATTTTTTCTCAATAAATTGTAAAGGAAAGGGGAAGATATAGATGGTGCCAATGAATTACAAGACCCCTAAAAGACAAATTAAAAAATCAAAATGGTTAGCTTGCAATGTCAATGAATGCATCTGTGGTTGTATCATTAAATTACATGATAATGTAAGAAAGAAACTTGTGTGAAGATAGGACAGTGATCAGTTTTGGAGAAGAAAGAATTGGTTGATAAACAGTTGATGAAGATCATGGAAAAGTCTTGTTTCTCAATGTGGGTGTTGGAACACAGGTATTTACATATTATGCCATATATTTTGATCTACTAGTCTATATCAGCTTGTTATTTTATAGAAGGTTAAAAAGCATTACAGAAGTAATAATAAAACAAAGAAAATTCTAAAAATCCAAAACTAGAGTTAAAAAGTGAATCAGTAGAGGTTCGTGAGGGTTGCAGTTCACTGTCACACCCAGGGCAAATACTGAGTCTTGATGCCTTTGAACCTCTCTGTTTGGAGGGCAACTGGAAACTCTGCCTGATGGTGTCCTGGGGTCCCTGGCAGAAGCAAATTAAAATCCTCTCTGAAAGAGCACAGCTTCAATTCAGACATCAAAATGTTCCCACAGAGGAAGTTCCAGAGATCGTGAGTTCACAGGAAAAATGCCAAAGCTCATGGGAAAACACAAAACCACAAATAGACCCCAGAATCACTGCAAGAGGAACCAGGTTCATTAAACTCAAGAAAATGCAATGAAAGGAAAAGGGATGATTCTGAGTGCACTGATAATGATCTAAAAATAAGGCATGCAAAGTCCAGCCAAAGAGATGTCATAAAACATGTAATACCAGTTCTAGACATAAAAAAGAAATTAAACTTAAAATAATGAGGTGATAAGGTATCCATTTTCAAATCAGATGAACAGCTTGTGGTAGAACAATGTTTTTGCAAGAATTTATTGAAATTCTACAGACACCTTAGATAATCTACATAATCATAATCTACAGACACCTTAGATTCTTGGGATCATATGAACAGTAAGGAGATTCAGGTTTTGATGGGGAACAATTTAGAAATTCAGGAAGAACTGAGCCAGTATGTTTTAGCACGGTGGTATATTGCCAACATTGATTTGCTTATTATGTTGAACTATCCTTGCATCCCTTGAACACACCCCTTTTAGTATGTCACTGATTGAACCAACTGACACTTTTCTGGGAATTATCTTGACCATCAAGAGCATGAGCCTGTTATTTTCCTTTCCTATGGTATTCCTATTGGATTTTAGTGTCAGGATAATGCTTATCTCTTAATGTGAACATTTATTAACAGGGTATTGGAAAGTGATGAGAGAGAGAGAGACAGAGAGAAAGAGAAATGTTGGGCCAGAGTGATGGCGCAAGCCTTGCCCGAGCTAGCCTAGGACAGATCACAGTTCGATTCTCCAGCATCCCATTAGTCCCCCAAACTCAGAGCAATTTCTTAGCACATAGCCAGGAGTAACCCCTGAGCATCACTGGATGTGGCCCCTCCAAAAAATGAGAGGAGAAAACAATATAGCAATTTTATGGACAAACATAAGAACACTTATCTTCAACCAAATATTAATCAACCAGTGACACTCTAAAGAAAAGGGTTAAAACAATCTGTGACTAAATTAATTTTTCAATACAGAGGAAGTTCTTAATTAGGGATTTAACTAATTTTGTTTATAATATTAACAATTTATGTTGTAAAAATAATATGGTCACCTCACAAGATAAAGAAAATAACAGCCCCCCCCATAAATTACTAAATTATAAAATGCATTGGTAAATTAGGAACAGAGAGGAATTTGGAACTTTCATAGTCTTTCTATTAGCATCTACCAACATAAAAATAAAACAGAAACTACAAATACTATATTTGATATTAAAACATGGAACTAAGTTATTTTCAAATAGGAATAAATAGGGAATACTAAAAAATTTCTACTCTCCAGTTAACATAGAGGATTAAGAAAAATACAAGAGAAAAAGTCTGAAGGGGGCAATAACTCTTCTCATAACTAGCTACTGACAATGGTGGACAGGAAAGGAAAGAAAAGAAAGAAAGAAAGAAAGAAAGAAAGAAAGAAAGAAAGAAAGAAAGAAAGAAAGAAAGAAAGAAAGAAAGAAAGAAAGAAAG
>PVKC010014705.1:0-21973 GCA_004027635.1 Crocidura indochinensis | reverse complement strand
TATATCTATGTAAATAATAGAGCAACTTATCCATGTATCCATATTCCTCTAATCATCCACTCATATTCATCTACCCATCCATTCATTTACCCACATCTGTTCATCCATCTACCCATTAACCCCTCACCCACCAATCCACCTATCCATCATCCATCCAGTCACCATCCATCTATCCACCCACCCATTCACATTCATCTATGTATCCATCTACTAATCCATCCACCCACCCATTCACATTCATCCATCCATATTCATCTATCATTTATTCATTTATTCATCTATATTTATTCATATATATTTATTCATTTATTCATCTATATCTATTCATCCACCTATCCATCTGTCCATCCACCCACCCATCCACATGCATCATACCCTACTATTCTCTCATCCACATTTATTCATTATCTACCCATCCATTCACCCATCTATCCACTATCCACCCACTCATTCACATCCATCCACCCATCCATCCACATCTATCCACCAACTCATCTACCCATTAATCATTTATCCATCAACCCATCTATCCATCATCCATCCATCATCAATCCATTCATTCATCTAATGATCCTTCCTTCCTCCCTCCCTATCCCTCTCTCCCTCTATCCTTTCATTTCTTCTTTCCCCTCCTCCTTCTGATCCAGTGCCCAAGGAAGTTTGAACTCAGAGGGCACAGAAACCTCCATCAACCATTATATCTCATAGTCTCACTTTCAAACTCTCCAGATCTGGCCTCCCAGGCTTTGTCCTTGAACTTTGTAGAGAGTTACAGAGACCCATGTCCCCTGCTTGCTAGGAGCTGCCTCTTTCTCATGCTTTTAGACTAGAAAACATTCCACTCACACCTCCTGAATTATAGGTAGTCATTAGACCTCTGATCACTGGGTCTTGAGTAGGGCTAGGAGGACTGGGATAGGGAGGGGAAATCCTGGGCCTGGGTGTGAGGATACAGGCTTTCCTGTGTGAGAGGGACACTCCCGTGTCTCCACATTTCCCCCTGGAGCCTTAGATCCAGAAGGCTGGCCCAGGTTAGCAGGGTCCCTCCTACACCTAGGAGGGAAGCCTGAATGCAGGGGCTGAGTCCCAAGAAGGGCAGTGGGTGACCCAGACAGGGTGCCCAATATACTCTATTTGTCTGAACTACTGGGACCCACTGGTCACCTCTCTTGCCTCCCAAATATCCAGCAACCATGGCTGGGTCATCTGCAGAAATGAAGTCTTTTCCAGATACCCCTTTGCACAGGAGGAAGCCTCAGAGGTTGGGAAATGAGTCTAAAGGAACCTGCAGGTAGGTTTTTTTTTTTTTAATCACCTTGATGGCTTCAATGAATTCCTCATCTGAGTGTTGGGAAGACTTTTAATTAAATCAGGAACTCAGGCCCTGCTAGCTTCCTGCTGCTTATCGGCTTCTTAAGGCCATGATTCATTACCCAGGATTATTTTTCTTCATCTCTGAAATAATCTTTAAAGGCCTCTATCAGGAAGATTAAAGCCATGAGTCATGCACACCTGTATGGACACTTGATTTTCTCTGCATATGGGAAGTGAGTGGGGACCCAGAGATCTGGCCAGAGCAGCCTGGGCTCCTTTTGCCCCTGGGTTCTGGAGCAGGAGGGAGGGTGCAGCTGGGTGCAGCTTCCTGGGTGTGGTGCTGGGGAGCCCTGGGAGGGTGGCAGTAGAAGCGGAAGGAGCTGAAATCCAGTTTCCTCTTCTTCAGGGACACTGATACTCTGGGTTAGAAAGTCAGGCCTGAGGGCCAGATAGTAGCATGGAGGTAGGGCATTTGCCTTGCATGCAAAAGGTCAGTGTTCTGAATCCTGGCATCCCATATCCCCTGAGCCTGCCAGGAGTGAATTCTGAGCGTAGAGCCAGGAGTAACCCCTGAGTACTGCTGGGTGTGATCCCCCCCCCAAAAAAAAACCAAAAAGAAAGACCTGTCACATTTTCATTCTCTACTGTCACCCAACACACACACACAGACACACACAAACTCACACATGCATGCATACATAATCACAAACTCTCAATAACTCTATAATACTCACAGTATAATCACATCACAGTTACACACATGCACAAATGTTCACAGACTCTCGCACGCACATAGACACACATGTGCGTGAACACACACTCATTTGTATGCACACTCAAATCACATAGCCACACACTCTCACACATCTCTATACACACACATGCTCACATATACACATATAACACACACATTTACTTATGCACTCACTCATACACTCACACATGTACACATAATGGCAGATTCACACTCAAGCACCCACTCATCTATATACACATTCCCACTCACATATCTGCACACATGTAGACACACATTTGCACACACAAACACAATGAGCATGAATTCATGCTCCACATGAGAAGCTCAGATGCTCCAGACCTGCCACTCACCCTTTTCTCTTCCCCTTGTCCTCTGCTGTGTGACGCCTCTTGTTCTACCCCACACACCCGAGGATTCTAGATCCTTCTCTGTCTTCCATACTGGGGGAGCAAGAAAGAGATAAGATGTCCCTGGGGCTGCCAGCCAGTCTCGGGTGCGTTCACTTCTCTGCCTGCTCGTCCCTTCATCTCTTGCCTCTTTGTCTTCTCCCTCCATCTGTCTGTCTCTGCCTCTGACCCCTAAGAAACAGTGTTTCCTTTTCCAACAGAGACAGAATTGCTTTTGAGCTCACCTCACATTGTTTGCTGTGTATTCCCTGGGCTCTCTCTGAGCTGTCACATGAAATGCTGAGAGTCAACTCCTGCAGACCCATTTGGGCGAGGCTCTCTGCGATTCTGAATTATTTTTCTCCTGTTGGAGGTGAGGCCAGATTGGGCCAGAGCTGACCTGTAAGGGGTCATTTGTGTCTAGAAAAAGCCAATCCTAAATGGTCAAAAGTGGCTGTGGAATGACAGGGCCGTGGAGAGTGAAATGAGATCTCTCCTCTTTCCACCAGCACTGCTCTGCACCCCAGTACCATCGGGGCTGACTCTTCCTCTCCTCTGCTATGACACATGGTCCCCTCCTCCCTTTCTCGGTCCCCAGGCCCCAACTCTTGTCTCCCCCAGCACTGTGTATGTCCTCAGAATTCTGCACCCCACTGAGATATTTCAGTGAGCATCAGTGAGGACTTGGGAAGATTCAGCCCCCTGGTCACTGGTGCTGGGACAGCAGAGGGTCTCTGTGATGAGGGTGGCCAGGGAAGGTCAGGGAGGGGATGGGATCTGTCCCACTGCAGCCGCCAAACAACGGAAGCAGGCTGGACACTTCTCTGGGACAATTCCACAGACAGACCCTGAACAGGATACTGGGGACCGTCACCCCCTTTATATTTTTATTTATATTGCTTGTGTCACATGCGATGACTTCATATTCTGACACAAAATTCAGATATTTGTGGACTCCTTTCTGGAGCCTGTACCGATCGATGGTCTCTACCCTGTGCTCCCAGACGCCCTGCACCGTCCTTTCATCTCAGTCCCTGGCCTGAGTGAGACCTTTGTAGGGGGTCCCACAGGCCACATCCCTAGATTCTCCTCTCTCAGTCTGTGTCCTTGTCTGCTCTGTGTGTCACATGTGTACATGCATGTACTTGTGCACAAGTAAGTGTGTGTGTGAGAGAGAGAAAGAGAGAGAGAGATGGAGAGAGAGAAAGAGGGAGAGAGAGAAAGCAAGAGAGAAAGACCAGCAGCTGGGGTGGTGCTGGAGACAGGAAGTCTGAGAGAAGCTCCCAGCATTGCTCTCATTGGACACCATGTCCAGCACCCCTATTAACTGACTGTTCTGCCTTTCAAATCACCTGAGGAGGAACTCAAGCCAGGGGAGGCTTCCAGCCTGCAAGGACTCACCCTTCCCCTGCAGTGCCCTAAGACCCTGCAGTCTGGCCCAGAATACCCCACCAAGCCATCCCTGTTCTCTGGGCACCCAGCTCTGCAGTAAGGGCGGTGGAAACTTCGACCTTTCTGCTACTTATGTGAAGTCTTCGGGGCAGTGGGTGAGAAGATGCCTGGAGCCCACAGGGGATGAATGGGTGGATGGGTGGGGTGGGCACTTGAGAACTAGCAGGTCACCTTTCCAACTCTCTTCCCCCAAACCAACTCCCTCCTTGATAGGATAAAAACATAGGAACTCAGAGGGCAAAGTGCTCAGCTACCCTTGGGGTCTGCTCCTCACAGTCCCCATCAGTGACAGGCATCATAAACCACTTAGAAACAGCTACAGAATCTGTGATAACCTTCGGTCCAGGCATCCTCTATCTGAAGGGTGAAGTTCTAGGGCCCAGACAGTCTTGGATTTATTTTTTTTGGGGGGGGTCACAGCCGGTGATGTTCAGGGCTTAGTCCAGGCTCTTTGCTCTGAGATTAGTCCTGGTGGAGCTTGGGGGAATCACTAGGGGTTCCAGAGAGAAACTGGATAGCTATGTGCAGTGCAAACATCTTATCTGCTACACTTTCTCTCCAAACCCTTAGACAGAAACAGTGTTGATGTGGGAAGGTTCATGGAATCAGTTTAAGGGAGGGAACCTCAAACTTGGTGTGTGAGTAGGGAAGGAAGAACGGGGGTGGGGTGTGAGTGGGAGGTGGACAGTGGTCACTTCCTTGAGCATCTTTCATCCCAGAAGCTGTGTGATCTGCTGAGGCCAGTGGAAATCAGAACCACAGACTTGGGATTCAGTCCCTGTTGCCCTTTCTCTTCTGAGGATCTACTATGTGCTGAGGCCTCAGGCACACAGATCTAAGCCCCTGCTCCTTCTCTTGGCCCTGGTACCCCCCTGTCTTAGAGGCTGACCTGGTCTGGCTTGGTCTCAGAGCCGAGCTGGGAGAGCTCCCACACCTTTTAGTCCTGCTGGATTTACTCTGGCCTCACCCTGACACCCCATGAATTCTGTCATTTGTAAACGCAGCAAAGTGGCTTTTGCAGAGGCATGTCAGGAAGTGATAAAAGCAAATCCGTCCTCTAGATTTACAGAGAGTTGGACCAGCCGCATCTGCTCTCACGGCAGCCACACATGACTAAAGCCAAGGGCCTAGAAGGCTTTCATGGCTGGCAGCCAGGCCTTTCATCGGTGTTAACCAGACAGGTTTATGGCAGGCACAGAGAGCTGGGGGGTGTGGTCCAGGAGACTTGAGGCAGAGAGTTTGGATGGGTGGGTGAGGCTGGGCATCACCTCAGGACAGGGTCATTAAACTCAACTAGAATCCCTGGATTTGCCAGAGACAGAAAGCACAGTCCCGGGGCATCTGCCTCTTCCTCTTTGGCCCTAAGTTTCCCTACACATAGGTTCTGCACTAGAGCCAAGTTGGTCAAGTGCTGCTCACTGGCCCCGAGTGTCTGACTCTGTAGCTGGTGGAGGATGGGTGAGCTGTGGGGTTATGGTGACCCCGAGTGCCCAAGACCAAGAATCACCACCCCCTCCACTGAGAGCCACAGCCCTCCATTGGAACCAAGAAGTAGATTTGCAGCTGCTCTACATGAGGCAAGTCCAACCTGCCGTGCCTCCATGTCCCCCAGGGTCCTCAGTGGAGAGATAGGCTCCTAGGGCAGCTTGTACCAGTAACACCAGGGGACTGGTGAGACTCACTGACCCTCAGATCTAGTGGGGCACCTAGTGTTCCTCTGTCCCTGAGCCAGGCCCTCATCTCGTTCCTGTCCACCCCCACACACCTCTTCCACACAGCCACTGGGGGTACTTTGGCCTCACCCAGCAGTGCTCAGAAATGATTTCTAGCTTTATGCTCAGGAATCACTCCTGGTGGGCTTGGAGGATCATATGGGATGCTGGGAATTGAACCTCGGTTGGACAGGTACAAGGCAAATGCCCTACCTGCTGTGCTATTGCTCCAGCCTCCTCTCCTGCACTCTTTAAGGTACCTTCATAACCTTCATATTTTTCACACACACACACACACAGACACACACACACAACACAAAACACACTTCCTGTGAGGGAGAAGTTGGAAACCGAGAAGCTTTGTTAGCGTAAAATGCCCCTGAATTCCTGCTCTGAACTTCAAGGAGTCTCAAGGCAGTGAGGCTCGGGATACCATATGGGATTCTGGAGATGAAACCCAGGTCAGTCACGTGCAAGGCAAAAAAACTCCCCCCACTGTGCTCTAGCTTTAGTCCCCAGGTAACCATTCTTGTCTATGATTCTAGACTCAGTCACCACATGACAGGAATGAGGGTGCAGCATATCAGCATGGTGCCCCCTACTGAAGACTGAGGGTCTAGCATGATGGGCAGGTTGTTTGAGGGAGCAGTGATCTTTGCGGGGAATGTGTTCAGGTCTAATCATCACATTGGGTGGAGACAGGGTGTGGGTGGCAGGGATTCCAGTTTGGGCCTAAGGAGGGGCCTGGATGTAAACGAAGGAGCCAGCGGTTTCTGCAAGGCTGGGATTCTTGGCAGAGAGCAAACACTCCAGAACTGTGAGCCTTGCACAGTTAGGGAAAATAAAGCCCAGATCCCAATATAGCTAGGGGTGGGGGAAGGCACCATGAGCAAGGGAAAGTAGGTCCCCGAACAAATGGGGTGGGGCACCAAATTAATGAGGCCAGGAGAGGGCTGAGCAGAGGAACTATTTTTTTTTAAATGAGCAAACTGGTCTTTGAGCAAGAAAAATGAGGGGAGAAGCTTGTGGGCAAGGGGATATATGAGAGACAGTGAAACATTTACCTGTCACTTCCATGGACAGACAAAAGGCCAGAAAAGGGCCTGGGGAGGCAGCTGAACTGGGGCAGGGCACAGAGGAGCTGGAGTTGGAATGTGGGGTGGCTACTTCTGGAGGCACTCACATCTAATGGATCATTCAGTCCTATGACTAATCGTAAGTCTGTACTGGCTCCATTCAGACCACCTACCCTCAGCATCCTGCTCTGCTGGTCTCAGACTCATATAATCAGGTCATGGGACTCTGTCCAAGCTGGGTGGGGGGAAGAGGGGGACTGAATTTCTCCTTGGGCGACAGGCCGTCTTCCTCTCTGACCCTTGTCCCCTGTGCTCTGCCCCATTTCTCTGAGTTATTTTCTTTCACAAATTTGGGAGATTAGGGACTTAAAAAGGCTTTTTGTTTGCTTTGTCTTGTCTTGTTTTGAGGCCACATCCAGTGGTGCTCAGGGCTCATTTCTGACTCTGCACTCAGAAATCACTCCCAATAGTGCTTGGGGGACCATATGGGATGCCAGGGATCAAAATCAGGTGGGCCACGTACAAGGCAAATGCCCTCTCTGCTGTGCTATTGCTCTGGCATCTAGAACTTGCATAGCTTAAATGTCCCCAGGGCTAGTGTCCCTGGGCTTGGTCAGCCAGGTATGGTCTGCAGGAAATTGAGGTCTCACCACCCTTTGTTCCCCTTCCTCCTATCTGAGGGCACAAAGGAGGGGAGGGGCTTAGAACCCTGTGCCCCTTATTGGAGCCCAGATGCAACAGTCAAAGGTTGGGACCCCTGTGACAAGTCCTGGGAGGGCAGAATGTGTATGGTTTCTGGGGGAGATGCCCAAAAGGCAGAGATGGGAGAGGCCTGAAGGCAGGGACACCCAGTTCTCCAGGAAGGAGACTAACTTGGGACAGGGGTGGGGAGTAGGGGCAGCCTACAGCCACTTCATAGCTGGGTTAATTGTTAATTGCTGGATTGATTTCAGATCGTTAGGCACAAGATCCTAGAAATCAATCCCTGCACACCTCTCTGGCTGGTCTTAAACATGCTTCTTCCTGATCACTCTGGCTCAATTCTCTCGTAGAGGACCAGGGCTGAAGTTTTGTGGGTCAGGGACTGGTAACCCCATTCTAGGTCTGTTTGGTTTGGAAGGGGAAAGAGAAACCAGGCAGCTGCTTGAGTCCTACCAAATTTTCCTCCCAGAGGACCTCGACTTCTCTCATTTTATAACTTAGTCCTCTAAATTCACTTGGACTAATTGTGAGTCTGGGCTGGCTCCATTCAGGCCTCAGAGGGTTTAGACACAGACAGGCAGTGCTACCCCAGGTCACTCATATCTTCCTTCTCCTAGGATATATAAGGTTACACCCTGAAGGCTGTGGGGATCTCCCAGGGGCCTAGTGGGTGCTGAAAGGGGCAGCAAGGTGATTGTTAACCATAAAATCCAGCAACCTTACAGCTGCCTTGGGGAAGGGACCCATCCCCGGGATACTGGGCCCAATTCTTTTTTCTTTTTATTTTTTTTTGTTGTTTTTTGGTTTTGGGTCACACCTGATAGTGCTCAGGAGTTCCTCCTGGCTCTATGCTCAGAAAATCGCTCCCAGCAGGCACAGGGGACCATATGGGATGCCGGGATTCAAACCACCTTCCTTCTGCATGAAAGGAAAATGCCTTACCTCCATGCTATCTCTCCGGCACCTGAGCCTAATTCTTTATGCTGCCCTAGCCCTGCTGTTCCAGTTCTTGACACATCCTGGCCAATGGGTGACCCTGGCTCAGGGGCACAATGGCATCAGTGTCCAGCCTTCTCACATGGCCCTGGTAATTAATGGCATTGACCTTCCATGGGCACCACAAGGGCCTCTGTCCTAGGGCATTGCCAGCTCATCCCACTGCACCCACAAGGCTACAGGTGTGTGTGGTGTGTCTTTGTGTGTTGTGCATGCATGCGCATATGTGTGTGGGTATGTATGTGTGTATGTGGGTGGGTGTGTCTTTGTGGAAAGTGAGCAGGGCCTGGTTTGCTTTGAGCCAATGGAGTAACCTGAGGAGGAAGGGAATGGGTTAGGGCCCCCAGCCCAGGGAGGTGAGGGTGAGGGACCCTTGCTCCCTGGATGGACCCTCCTCTCAGCACCCCCAGTAACCAGCATCCTTTGTTGTTCCGTGATCCTGGGTGCACAATTGGAGTTCTCTGGAAAAAGTGCTCACCACAGGCAGTGGCACATCCTGGGAGACAGAGGAGGGGCTGCTGTGCATGAAGGTGCCACGGTGCAGCTATAGGAAAGGGAGACCTTTCTGCCTACACACCCAGAGGTTGGGGTGGGGAGAACTTTGGAATGCTCAGGAGAGGTCTTGGTGGTGCCAGAGGGGTGAATGGGGCTGAGGGTGGGGCTTGGAAGTCAGGGGCTTATGTTGCCCTATGATTGAAGAATTTGGTAGAGCCAGGGCAGATCTGGGGCTCATTTGGGGTTTGGGGGAGTCAGAACTTGGGGTGCCATCCAGACTCCAGGAGCCTCAAGGGGGTATAGGTCCCACTTGGGGAAGCAGTTTCCTGGGTGTTAGAGGCCTTAGGGAACAAGGCTGAATTCTTTTTGCTCCCACAAATTCATCTCTTCTTACATTGTAGGAACAGCCCGGGAGTCAATCTCGGTCCCGTGTCTCTATCCTATACATGGCCCTTAGCCCAGTACATAGTTCATGCCTTTCTGCCTTTATCTGCCTAGAGATAGCAGTCACCAGAGTGATGCCTACTTCAGGATGAGTTGATCCAGAGACTGGAGAAGAGGAACCAGAAGCTCAGCATTTGCTACAATCTGGACTCGATTAGAAAGGGGTGTTCCAAGGAGGAAGCAGGAAGGAAGGGCCTGGATCCCACTCACTGAGATCTGAGCTATAAAGAGACACCGCTGGGGGGCAGTGCCAAGTGAGAACCAAACCCGGCACTGCCCATAGGGCTGAGGTTAGCAGGAGATCAGGGAGTGGAAGTGCAGGGCTCTACACATAGTGGTGGGTGAAGACAGGGCAGTTGTTGAGGTTGCATGGCAGCCTCGGACTCCTCAACACATGAATGTTTCTACTCTCAATGGGTAGGAAACCAGCAACTCTGGGCATGTCTCTGATTCTCCATCTGGTGTCATACCTATGACACCCTGCCTCCACACATCGCCATAACTGGACATTCATTCCCCAGGACCCTGATGCCCACCGATGCGCCCCCAAGGTGAACAACCATGTCCACCATGCGTCTCTTGCCAAGTCTTCCTCAATCATCAGCAAGTCACATAGCCACCATCACGGCCGCATAAAATGAATTTATTTGTTTAAGGGAGGTGTTAATTAAGAGCTCTCATTTATTGTGTCTCTGCACACAGCTCTCAGGGGCTTCGGAGTTGTCAGCAATGGTGACAGGGAAAGCTAATGGTATCACAAGTTATTAATAGAATGGTTGGAGAAGGAGGGGAGGAACTGGGGAGGGGCACGGGGAGAGAGAAGGAGATGGTCCCCCACTTCCTTCTTGACAGAAGGACTCCCCTCTGCAAGTCTGACCAGTGACAGGCATTTTATGGGGGCACACTGGGTATTGTTGGTTCTTGTTGTCCAGATATGTGGGTGAAGGTAAGACTCACCCCAGTGAGCCCCTAGTGAGATGTCATACTGAATGCTGCTTTGCTGTTGCTGCCTGCAGCCCCATATTCTGGAGTGTGTCTTGAGACTCTCTCTTAGAGATCCTCCTTCATTTACCTGATCCACACACTCAGATCTTGACCATCTCAGGGCACAGCTAGTGACATCTCTGGGCATCTGATATCTAGCTCAGAGCATGGGGTATTATGTGAAGCCATATGAGTCTGAAGAGAATTAGGGTTCTCCTATGAATAAGGGTTATCCTATTAACCTATACAGGTCTGATCTTTTTTGTTTGTTTTGTGGCCACACCTGGCTGTATTCAGGAATCACTTGTGGTGGGGCTCAGGGCCATATGGGATGCTGGGAATCAAACCAGATTCAGCATCATGCAAGGCAATTGCTGTTCTATCACTCTGGCCCCACTTGGTCTTCTTGTGATGAAAGCTTGGGGGATCTAGGGAGGGAACTTTATGGGAGACCCTCCTCTATCCCCCACCCTCTGCCTATCTCAGTCTTTTCAGACTTATATCTAGGGAGAATCACACTTGGAGAGTGGAGGAGGATGAAGAAGGGGTGAAGGCATAAGGAAAGGCAACCATGCTAGGGTGGGGTGTAGATGTGGAAACTTCAGTTAAATCCACAAGGGATTGGCCCACCAGTGGGACAACTTGGAAAGAAGAGACTTGAAGTGATTTAAGAAAATGGCTATGCCCGCAAGAGAAAATCATTGGGTGCCATACCAAGAACATAGCCAAGGAGCTTAGAGCCTGGGTCTGCTCCAACTGGTTTGGTGACCCAGAATAGCTTTCCCATCTGTGAAATGAAGTGAGTGGGCTCCATTGGGCAGTAGTGAGGAAACTCGTGTTTAAAGTTGCCCATATTTTCCACATGCACCCAGGGAATCATCTGTGTGGGGCATCCACATTCTAGGAAACATGTCTTCATCTGAAGGGTGGGGGGAGGCCCTCGGGAGTGGAAAAGATCCAAGTAGGAAAATGGGTTTTGAACTATGATCAGCTGACCTAGCCTCTTCCTTTTTAGGTTAGTAAAGACCTTGGTGAGAGTGGGTCAGAAAGAATGTTA
Organism: Crocidura indochinensis; assembly: GCA_004027635.1. Lineage (NCBI taxonomy): Eukaryota > Metazoa > Chordata > Mammalia > Eulipotyphla > Soricidae > Crocidura > Crocidura indochinensis. The sequence continues at coordinate 10,598 of PVKC010014705.1, read as the reverse complement.
TTCGGGTTTCCCAGAAGCCAACTCTACGTTGTGTGTTACAAGCATGAGCCCAATTGGGAAAATAGGCACTGGGGCATGGTAGGTAGTCACCCTAATGGATGAGCCAGCCTGGTCCTGTGGGCACTGGGTCAACAGGGAGCCCAAAGCAGAGAGAATTGTCCTACTACACTGCTCCTAGGAGATATTTCTCTAACCTGTCTGCAAACAGAGAAGGTTCTTAAGCAAAGAAATGAAGATACTGGAAAGTGACATTTGGCAAGTATGACCAGAAGTATGAAGGGTGAGGAGACATGAGTAGAACCCCAACAGGATCAGCTACAGTGAGTCAGCAAAAAGTCCCTGGGAAGAGAGTCAAGATTCAAAGGAGGGAAGACTTTGGTCCTAAGCTCCTGTTTTGGAGACACAGACCTTAGTTCTAGAGTTTATTATGACAGTCACACTGTGGTATTGGGTAAGCAACTTACTGCCCTTGAGTTTGGTCTTCTCTTCTGAACAAAGGGAAAAAGTGTGATTCTATGATGTAATGGTTAGCACTCTGGACTCTGAACAAAGGGGGAAAGAACTACTTATAAAACGGGTCTGTGGTGATCAAGAAGGAAAATAATTCATGGGAAAGTTTGAAGCTCAGTGTTTTGAATCTGTTATGACCCTAATAAGTGTTTAGTATCATTTTAATTGATTTCTTTGTTTTGTTTTTGCCACACCTGGAGGTGCTCAAGGCTTATTTTTGGCTCTGTGCTCAGAAATTGTCCCTGGGCGGCTCAGAAGATTATATGGGGTGCTGGGATTCAAACCACCACCAGTCCTGAATCAGTTGTGTGCAAGGCAAATGCCCTACTGCTGTTCTATCTCTCCAGCCCCTTGATTTATTATTTTTATGATTCCAGTGATAATGTAAAGTGGAGAGGAATAAGAGGCTGGCAGAAAACATTGCCAATTTCTCAGGCCAGAGTCTACTGCTGGAGCTTTCTGTGCCCCTGCATGTATAGACTAGAACTCTGAGAGCTCAGATGGAACCCATGGCAAGTGACTTTCCAGAAGTTTCACATCAATCATGGCTCTGACATACAGTTTGTTATTTCTGCAACTTTAGACATTGTCTTGTCACTATTTGATCATCCTTAGGTATCTCTGAAGCAAGCTTTGAAGGTGTGGAACAGAGAGAGGAAGTGGGCAAGGAGTCCATATTCAAATTCTACATGTCTAAAGTAATAATAATATAACTTCATCAGTTCTTTCCTGGGGCTATTTGAGGATCACTAAGATGAGGAGGAAAAGATGTCTGGAACAGCTTTGAAAGATCCAAATTTCTATTTAACCTCCTGTGCTGGAGATGAGACTGGAGCATGGATTCTATCTTGATCCTACGTACTGCCAGGGTCTAAGGAATTGTGGCCATCAAAGAAGAGAGATGCCACCAAGAGCCCTCAGCTGGGTTACCAGAGTAGGTATCCTGGGGTGAAGAAAGGGAAAAATGTGAGAAGCCTGTCCTTAGAAGGGGACTCAGAGGTATCAGAGACATTCAGAACTCAAGATTATCTGAGAAACATGGGGGTATCCTGAGTGTCTCCAAGCATATCTAGGCCTAAACAGAATTGCCTTGCTAGACTCTAGAATTGAGCTATGTTGTATAATTAGCCAAATATACCAGAAAAGATCCACAGGACTTCTGAATATGACCTGGGACCCCATTTCCACTGTCAAATCAAGAGCTTAGGTCCATCAATGAGTGACTTATATAATTAAAGCTGGTTCCTGTAGGAAGGCACAGAGAAAGGGGTGCAGGTAGTAGTAGATTGGAGAGAAGTGGATACCTTACATATTCTCATATCCACTTGGAATCAGGAGCATCCCAGATGTACCTGGGTCACCTCTTGTGTACCATCAGTTATCCTAGCCAACTGGTAGACCATGTTAGTTAGCAACAACAGGGGTCTGTCAAAGGCTAGGGAGGTTCACTTTTCCATGATGCCTCTTTCCACCAAGGACCAGATGAAATATAGTCACTGCCCCAACTTTTGTGGATGAGGGTTCATAGAATCTCATTGCTCTGCACTTTGCAGCCAGCTGGAGAGGGTGATTGTAGAGCTTGGGGTTTGGGTTTACCTTGCAGGCAAAGTCTCTGCTTCCATAAGCAATGCTGAACCCAGACTATAGCACCAAGCACATGACCCTGCCTGAATTTCTGAGTGGGGTATGCTTCCCAGAGAGAACGTACCAATAATGCCCAGTATGTTAGGGAGCACCACAGACTGAAGCCCTGCCCCATAAAAGGTACCAATGTGAACAAGTTCCACATTTCCTTCCTGGGCCTTATTTAGAATCTTGGAAGACTGGAATCTATGTGAGAAGAAGGGAGTATCTTTTTTTGTTTTGTTTTGTTTTTTTGGGTCATACCCGGCAGTGCTCAGGGGTTATTCCTGGCTCCATGCTCAGAAATTGCTCCTGGCAAGCACGGGGTGGGGTGGGGGGGCGGGACCATATGGAATGCTGGGATTCGAACTGATGACCTTCTGAATGAAAGGCAAACGCCTTACCTCCATGCTATCTCTCCAGCCCCAGAAGGGGTATCTCTTGAGAGAGGAGAATCAAATAATGGCAGTGCATTATTTCCTTATTAATTTTCTTTTTTTTTGTTTTTGTTTTTGTTTTTGGGCCACACCCAGTGACGCTCAGGGTTTACTCCTGTCTATGCGCTCAGAAGTCGCTCCTGGCTTGGGGGACTATATGGGAAACCAGGGGATCGAACCGCGGTCCGTCCTAGGCTAGCGCAGGCAAGGCAGGCACCTTACCTCCAGTGCCACCACCCGGCCCCTCCTTATTAATTTTCATGAAGTTAAAATATTATAGAATTTAGGGGCTAGAGTAGCAGCACAGTAGGTAGGGAACTTGTCTTGCACATGGTTGACTCAGATTTGATCCTCAGCATCTCATATGGTCCCCATCCCCCAAGCCTGCCAAGAGTGATTTCTAAGTGCAGAGCCAGGAGTAATCCATGAATTCCATCAAATGTGGTCCCAAAACAAAACGAAAAAAAGAAAATATTATAGAATTTCAGGAATATATCATAACACCTCTAGATGTCAGAATTTATCACTTCCACCAGTAAAGCCCCAGTAAGTTCCAAAAGATGCCCCCCCATATTTCTCACTCCTACTCACTCTCTTGTCCCTCCAGTAACTACCACAGCTTTCACTAAGTCTAGAAGTTGGTTTTAATATTTGTCAATTTTTTAACAGTTCATTTTCTTTAGTTATTTATCCTTCACACAGGAGTGAATGGCATCTGGTGAGTTTCTTTTCCTCCTTCCCTTATTTCATTTAACACAATCACTTCAAATCTTCTCCATTTGGCCCCAGATGACATGCTATCATCTTTTTTAATGGCAGAGTAATACTGCATGGAGAAAATATGCCACTGCTTCTTTATCTAGTGATCTTGACAGGCATTTTGGCTGCTTCTATAATTTGGCTATTGTGAACAATGTTGTTTTAGGGTGCACAATATTTCTGAATTCACATTTTTATATCTTTCAGACAAAGACTAGAAGAGATAGCACTGACTCCGATGGCATTTCCATTTTTATTTGTTAAAAGGAATATCCAAGTTCCCACAGAGGCAGAAGGCATCTTAGTGATGGGCTGAATTCCTGAGGTGCCTGAAAAAATTCCCCCTTGGGGACCCGTTCAGGGCCAGCAAAGTCAGTCTCCAATTCTCGCCTAGATTCAGGTGCTAGTTGAAAAGTTTAGTTTGTATCCAGAGACCCAAGATCATACTTCAATTTTCAAATGAAAAAAAATCTCTGTAAGTCTGGCTCAGTTTATTGTTGAAGGGAAAACATGCAGATTTGTTGTATTTCCGATTTTTCCCTTCAATGACTCACAATGCTTTCACACTCTGAGTTCAGACTATGCTTTATGAACTGAAATCATGGAGGAGAGCAGATTGGTGAGAAAAGAGAGTCAAAGCAGCCAGAGGCTGAGGAGAAGTGAAATGAAAGAGAGGAGAGATAAAGAACATAATAGGGAAGCCAAGAGAAGGTACTGATCAGTTCACGAATGACCAAAAGGTAGATCCTGTGATATGGAAATATCAAGAAATAAGAAAAGAGAGGAATGAATAGAAAAGTGAGAAATATAGGTGAGAGAGATAGAGAGGAGAGAGAGGGAGGAAGTGCTGTGGGGTATGGGGGGAAATGAGGGAAGGAGGCAGAAGAGAGGATGATTAAAGTGAGGCAGGGAGGAGATGAAAAGGAAGGTGGGAACCAGGGAGAAGGGGCACAAGGACCCCAAGCTCTGGCATCTCCTTCCACCCCCACCCTCAGGGAGCATCTGCCGACCAGATAAATACAGTACAGCTGGGCTTTTCTCTGTCGTAATTGACATCTTTGAATCTATCCCTGCTTGACAAATCAGGCCATTTATTATTAGTGATGACAGGGATAAATATCCTAGGCATTCATTTTACATCTGGACTCCTTGATAATAGAAGTTGCCACACCAGCCCCTCTCCCCACTGCTTGCTCTGCCCTCCACACCAGGAGAGCTGGGTGGCCAGGAGCTGTCCGCATCTACACTGTGCTGAAAAGTCTGTCTAGTCTTCTAGTCTTTTCTAGAGCAGGAGCTGTCCACAGCCTTTTGGTGCTGAGCTCCTTTTTTTATCTCTGGTCTGAAGTGAGATGATTGCAAGCTCAGAAAGCATCCCTGTATGCAGAATACCATAAACCTTGAAGAAAAGTGACCATAGTGTATTACTTCCACATAGAATGACTAGCTCCTAGCATGGAGTATGAGTAACTTACTTCTTATAGGCTCAATTTTGGTTCATAAAACCTTTGATGACTTCAAGCATGAACCTGTCCCATTCTGGATGTCAGGCTTCAAGCCTATAATGTGAAAGGCTTGGATAGCTTCTCAGAGTCCCCATACTTAGCCCTTTATGTTACCAACAAAAACTCCTTCAATGGATTCTTTTATCTATAGAACCAAATTCTAAAAGTCTTAGGCAGGGGGCCCAGGAGATAGCATGGAGGTAAGGTGTTTGCCTTTCATGCAAAAGGTCATCGGTTCGAATCCTGGTGCCCCATATGGTTCCCCGTGCCTGCCAGGAGCAATTTCTGAGCATAGAGCCAGGAGTAACCCCTGAGCACTGCCGGGTGTGACCCAAAAACAAAAAAAAAAGTCTTAGGCAGATCCAAAGACCCTTTATTGCTCTCTCTACTCCCCCACACTATCCAACATTCATTCACAGGGAACTTCTCCCAATACTAAATATATGTTTGTGTTTCCATCCTGTGGTTTTCCATTCTTACTACTTTTGCCTGGGGAAGAGAGATCCCTGGGAAAACTTGTACCTTGTTGTCCACTGACCTACAATGACCTTACATTAGACAAAATTCCAACTTCTACATCCAGTGATATGTTTCTAACTAAGACTTCAGTTATGATCTGAACTGAGTGGTCAGAACTCACTGCAATATGTATGTGGGCATAGGTATGGATCAAAGCACACCTTGGAAGTTCTTTTATCCAAATCACTATCACTCTTTCTTTCCCCCCTCCTGTTTTGCTTTGTGGGCCACACCTGGCACTGCTCTGGGGTTACTCATGGCTCTATCACTCCTAACAAGCTCAAGGGACTATATAGGATGCTGGGGATTGAAACTGCATCTGTCTAGGTCAACAGCATGCAAGACAAACACCCTACCTATCACTCTGGCCCATACAATCACTCTTTTTTTTGTTTTTGTTTTTGGGCCACACCCGGCAGCGCTCAAGGGTTACTCTGGCTCTATGCTCAGAAATCACTCCTGGCAGGCTCTGTGGACCATATGGGATGCCGGAATTTGAACCACCGTACTTCTGCATGCAGGGCAAATGCCTTACCTCCATGCTATTGCTCTGGCCCTACTATCACTCTTTCAATGCTGTCAGCAAAGAAAAGTTAGCAGAGACTTGGGACTTCATCACTGAGAGGGAATGCTTCAGGAGCCTTTTCCCCATTGATGTCATGCAGAGATAGTCCCATTTCCCTAGAGTAGTGAAGACATGCCAGATCATGTGCACAAACTTTCACCTCCCCATTTGCTCAAAGGCTTTGAGAAATGATACAAGTATATTGTCAAGTTACTATGGCTGCCTCAGCTTCAGGTTTTGGAACCCCTTCCTTCTCATCCATGAACTCCAGATATGGAAGCTGTTCCTCCAAACACAGCCCTGGAGATTATGTGATTTAATGGCTGGAAATGGGGAAATTTCTTTGTACATTATCATGCTATAGGTGACTACCCCCTCTCTTTCTCTGCACTAGAGATAAAAGAGAAACTCGCCGACTAGGTTGAGCAAGCATTCAGGGTATATTTTTCCTTCATCCAATCCACAGTTTTTTTACATCCCTTCTCCACCTCAGAAGGGAAACAGAATCATGTCCTGGGGTCTATTGAATTCCTGGACCTGCTATTGGCCCAGATACCAAGCTAGGAGCTTGGCTTTCATTTCTCATTCTGCCCAGAGTTTGGCAAAGTCTCTTCAGACCATGCTTAAAAATGGTTAAATTGTTGGGTCATTCTTCCTCCCTCATAGTGACCATGACAGGAGAGCCAGGGGGTTCCTGAACCTAAGTCATGTTTCTTGGGGGTGGGGACTCGGGTTCCCCAGGGAGAATGATCAACAGAATACTTATTTTCCCAAGATGCACCAACATCTCAGACCCCAGACTTCCCCCTGGAAGCTCAGGGACTGGCAATAAAGAGGTTTGAGTATGCATTCAATTCCATTTCCATTCAAGAAGGGGAAACTGATACCAGAAGGGAGAAATCTGCTGTCTGGAATCACATGGCAGAAAAAGGAAAGTCACATGGCATCTTTGGTGCGTGGCATCCATGAACATCCTCCATATGCCAGAGGGGTGTTTGTATGGTCCTGGACTCTGGGGGATGGGGTGCCTTGTGGCTCTGGTAATGCCTCTGGGCCCGAGAGAGATGAGGTAGAGGCACCAGAGATGGGTCCTCAAGGCCTACCGCTTCTTCTCTTGCAGAGAAGGTTTTGACCTCAGCGGGCAGACAGTGCAAACAACACATCTTGGCTTCAGTCCCTTCCGGCTTCTGCCTCCCACGCGGACGAGGGCAGAAGAGCTTATTCATCTCTGTGCTGAGGACTGGATGGCCTGTGAGGAGCTAATGAAGCTGTCGTCTTGCTGACATGCTGAGACAGTGACAGATAGCCGGTGGGGAGAAGGCAGGTGTTGGCACATGGCCCATTGGATAAGGTAGAGAACAGCGCGTCCCTCAATGTCCCCGTGGGTCACGCTGCCTGCTGGAGCCCCAGGGAGGGGGGCGGTGTGGGCTCTGAGTTACAAAGACAGGAGTTGCAGGAACAGCCCACACGGCCCAGAGTCCCTGGTGTGCGACAGGCAGAGAGGATTGGAAAGTTGTCTGAAAGAGTGCTGACTAGACCAGCTGGCTTATCCCCCAGGTGGGGATGTAGCAAGCTGGATGGAAAGTGAGGGCAAATACCAAGTTTGGGGCAGAGATTTCTGGAAAGTTCCATAGTGGTGCAGGAAAAGGAAAAGAGACACCTTAGAACTTGTCTTAAGCTCGGGGACCTCACCTTGAGGGGACCAGACAGGACTTATTGTCAAACACTCAACATTATCTATGGACACCTTGCCTTCCTCTCACTCTTACCCAGCCATCTGCTCCCCCCACCTGCCACCTCTGAAACATGGCTTTCAAGTCCCACGTCTAGCTAATATTTAGGGGCTGGAGTGATAGTACAGTGGAAGGCATTTACCTTGCATGCAGCTGACCTAGGTTCAATCTCTGGAATTCCATATTGTTCTCGGAGCTTACCAGAAGTACTTGTTGAGTGCAGAACCAGGAGTAACCCCTAAGCTCTGCCAGGTAAGGCCAATAAAACCAAAAAGTATAAAAATAAAAAGTGTTCCAACGCTAGCTAATATTTATGGAAAGAATAAGTCCAAATGCTTCTTAGGGTCACTGAGTCTACTTGGTATTTTTGTTGTTGTTGTTGTTTTGTTTTTGGGCCACACCCAGTGACACTCAGGGGTTACTCCTGACTATGCACTCAGAAGTCACTCCTGGCTTGGGGGACCATATGGGAAACCGGGGGATCGAATCTCGGTCCATTCTAGGCTAGCACTGGCAAGGCAGGTACCTTACCTCCAGCACCACCGCCCGGCCCCGTTTACTTGGTATTTTTGTTTTCTCAAATTTCATTCATGGACTTTGGTAGTACTGGGGAGTGAAACCTGGCTCTTATACATACAAAGCAAATGCTCGACAACTGGGTTATAAGGCAGATTTCCTTTTATTTATTTTTTTTATTGTAGTAAAGGTAGCTCCTGATCGGGGACACCCTCCATACTGGGAGGCCACATGATGCCAAGAATTAAACCAGGACCTCACTCCTGCCAAGAACATCAAAGCTCTGGATTGGCCTTTGACCAACCTTTGCCCAAGAGCCCATGACCAGTCACCTCCTCCAGGAGTTGCTCCTCTCAGTGTCCATTCTGGGGCTGCTTTCACTTGTACTACTGAGGGGGCTGCAGAGGCTGAGCCAGGCCCCAGGAGAAGAAGAAAGAGACACAGAAAGAATGGGAAAGAGAGGGAAAGGGAGAGAGAGAGAGAAGGAAAGTGAGTGAGGAAAAGGGAGAGAGAGGAGAAGGGAGAGAGAGAAAGAGAGAGAGCAAGACAGGCAAGTTCTTGACCTCACTAAATGAGAACCACTTCATTTTGGTCCTGGCCAGTGTTACTTCGATTCTGCGCTCAGAACTTATTCCTGGAGGTGCTCAGGGGACATATGGGGTGCTGAGGATTAACCCGGGTCAGTCATGTGCAAGCCCTTCCTGATGTGCTATCACTCTGGTCCTAAGGCCACTGAGATTTTTACTCCCCCTACTGATGCAGAGAGAGGTGGTTACTGCCTTCATGTCTTTAAGGGACGCCTGTCCAAACATTTTGGTGATAATTAGCAGCTCTGACATGGACCTTCTCATCTCTCAGACCTTGTCGATAAGCTGAGGGTTATTAACTCCAGCAGGGTAAGTGATGAGCAAGTCAATGGCATTCATTCGTTCACTCATTTGTATCAATAATTTCAAATACAGCTTTCCTGGAGGCTAGGCACTGAGTAGGAAGGTGAGTCGGGTAGGCATGGTCTCCACCTTTGGGGGTTCAGAGACCTCCCAAACTATTTTCTGTTCTCCGGAAGGATTCACATGGTGAGGATCCCTGGACATGACATTCCCATGTTCCAACACTGCCCTCCACACCCTTGTCCCCACCCTGTGTGTTTCTCTTCCAGCCCACAGTACACCCTCAAGGTCACCTCTATGCCGTTGACTCTCAGGAGCCTGATCAAGCTGCCTGTAGCTGCCACCTGCCCCCGCTTCCTCCTTTGTACCCCCACTCATCATTGTCGGCAGGAAAAGAAATGGATGAGAACAGAGAAAAACCCTCACCCTTAACAGTCATTCGAATGAGGGATGGGAAGGGAAACTCACTTTCCCAACCCCCACTTCCTGTCGCTTTGGGCAGGTCAGTGAGAATAGTGCTATTGGGGGGGGGTCAAGGTCTGCTAGGGGTGCAGAGGATGAATGAAGGAACCTGGTCCACATGCCTTTGCAGCCGCCCCCCCCCCCCCACATACACACCTTGTCCTCAGCTTCAGCCCACCAAGGCCAAATTTGTCTTGCAAAGTGGCATCATTATAAACGCATCAGCCTCCCCCTGGCTGTCTGCAGCGGCTCCCGCCAGCCCAGCCAGGCTCGATTACATCTGAGGCTGTCTGGGGTAATTAAGTGGCATTAGGACGCAGCCCCTGCCATAATGCGGTGTTCAAAGCCCTGGGCTCCTGCTTCCACCAAGCGTCTACCCAGGCCCCTGCCTAATGCACCATGCTGTGATTGCGGCTAATTACTATATAGACAGGCCTCATTAGTGGCGGGTTTGGGGTTCAAAGGTAAGGAGTAGGCTGCTTCCATCACGTCTCCGAGACCACCAGGTCACAGCCTGGCCTTCTTGCACCCCACTCGGTCCTGCAGTTGGGGTCTGCCCCAGTGCCCTCATCTGGCTGCCGAGGTCAGCACTTGAGTTGCCCCCGGACTTGATTCAACTATTGGGACCAAGGGCCCCAAGAAGCCCATAGCTTTGTCCAAAACTACACAGCAGAAACCACCTGTGTTGGATTCCCTGAGACGCTCAGTTTGGAGGGGTAAGAGGGGGCTCTCTGGATCTCCATACAGCCATGAGTCACCCAGACCCACAAAGAGAGGGAGAAAGGGGCAGGAATGAGCAAGGGTAACTGTGGGCCCCAGAGGCTCTGGATTCTGCTGCCTCTCCAGGCCCTTTTTCCTGGAATATTCTTGCACTCCTTAGCCATATCCTAGTCCTCCCCATCTGGCTAACAGGAAGTATGATGGCTTCTGTGCTGCATGTATCCAGCCATGAAACAGCCATGTGTAGAGGATGCTCAAGCCTCGGCAGCACTGTCTGGAATTCTGGGTGGGCTGTTGTGTCCCAATGACCTTAATATGATGACACCATGTGCCACACTTCCTTCAGCCCACTGCCTTCACAG
>PVKC010014704.1:0-21986 GCA_004027635.1 Crocidura indochinensis | reverse complement strand
GCAGGCACGGGGGACCATATGGGGCACCGGGATTCGAACCGATGACCTTTTGCATGAAAGGCAAACGCCTTACCTCCATGCTATCTCCCGGGCCCCATCAGCACCAAATTCTTGTCCAGAGTAATCAGTTCCAGCAATCATTGTCCTAGTAGACCCTTCTCTATTCTAACTGCACTCACTGTCCTTTGTGGCACAGCTTCTAAAGCTTGGCTGGACCTCCTGATCCTTATATCTATTGTCTCTAGAAATAATTATCATACTATTTCTTTTTTACTTATATCTCACAAAATCCATAAATGAATGAGATTATCCTGGCTCTCCCTTTCTTGGAAAAGACTCAGCATAATAATCTCCATGTTCATCTACATATTAGCAAATTTCATTTGTCCTAACATCTGTGTAGTATTCCATTGTGTAGATGTACTATGGTTTCATTAGTCATTCTTTTGTCAAGTAGCATTCAGATTCTGACTATTGTAAATAGTGCTGTGCTGAACATAGAACTGCAGAGGGCATTTTTTGTATTGGCTGAGAAAGACAGAGGCCAATGACTCAAGCTCCGTTCAAGCTTTGTTCCATTTATTCAAAGAAAAAGGTGGAATATTTATACTCAATTTCTTAGCAAGTCATAATTTTCAGAAAATATTAATTTACCAAAAAGGCATAGGGTCAAATTTATAAATGCATTGATTTTATATATATATAGACATATATATATATATATTTTAAAGAATGAACTATTGCTTTCATTGATCTTTTAGATTTTATTTGGTGGGGTTGGTTTTCTTTCTTTTGTTTTTTGTTTTTGTCTTTAGTTGTTTTTTTTTTGTATTCAGTTCATTAACTTCTTCTCTAAAGTTTTATTATTTCCTTCTGCCTGCTTATTTTTGGCTCAGTCTATTGCTCTCTTTCCAACTTCTTAAGCTGTGCTATTAAATTATTTATGTAGGCCTTTTCTTCCTTTCTGATAGATGCTTGTAAAGTTAAAATTTTTTCCCTTAATGCCACTTTTGTTGTGTCTCACAAATTCTAATAATTCATGTTTTAATTCTTATTTGTTTCTAGGAATTTCTTTATTTCCTCCTTGATACCTTCACTGGTTGTTCAGTAGTGAACTGTTTAATTTCCAGGTTTTAAAGTTATTTCTTCTTGTATGCTTGAAATCACCTCTAATTTCATGCATTACGACTTAAGAAGACATCAAGAACTATTTCTATCCTCTTGGTATTAAGGAGGCTTGTTTTATGACCCAGCATGTGGTCTATCTTGAAAAATGTCCCAGGTGCACTGGAAAAGAAAGTGTATTTTGTTTTCTAGGGATAAAGAGTTCTATATCAATACAATAAGTCAATGTCTTCTATTTCTTTCTTCAGATCCAGTATATATCTTTGTTAAGTTTTAGCTTAGTTAGCCATTCAAGTGGTGATAAGGCCATGTTGATGTCCCTCACTATTAATGTTTTGTTCTTGATGTTTTTCTTCAAGTTTTTTAGAAGATATTTTTAGTAATTTGCCCACTCAATTTTTGGTGTATAAATGCTTATGTGTAATTTCTTCTTGGTGTACACATCCTTTAATTAGTAATAAATGCCCATATCTGTATTTTTTTTGTTGTTGTTCCTTTGGTTTCTTTTGGGGGGGGCATACCTGGTGACGCTCAGGGGTTACTCCTGGCTATGTGATCAGAAATAGCTCCTGGCTTGGGGAAACATATGGGATGCTGGGAGATCAAACCATGGTCCATCCTAGGCTAGCACCTGCAAGGCAGATGCCTTACTGCTCCACACCACTGCTCTGCCCCTCCCCATCTCTGTTTATTAAAATCTTTTTGAGCCTAACATTTAAACCTAAAATATGTGTTGTATGTTATTAACATGGCCTCTCTAAAATTTGTAAGAAAGTTGTTTGCTTAAATAATTGTTCTTCAACCTTTGACTTTTAGTCAATGCTTACACTGACTATTGAGATGTGATTCTTGCAGGCAGAAAATATGTTGGATTCAAGTTTAATTTTGCCTATCTATACTAGTGCATTTCATACATTTGCTAAATTAACATTGAGAGAAATAATTGTCATGGACTTAACTTTCATCTTTTTTGTAGGAGTTTGCTGTGTTTTGGGGCCAACCTTACCTCAAATTACATATGTTAGTTCTTTTAAGGTTGGGTTAGAGCCTATAAAGTATCCTGAGCTGTTGTTTTATCCATGAGTCTGTGTATTTTTTTCAAACCTGAGTGTAAGTCTACTTGAATGAACTATTTGTGGTGAAGATTTTATTTTATTGAGTTTTGTTACAATACCCCATCACTGTTTTCAGCCTTGAGCATTGCTTATAATGAAGTACTGTGGTTGTTAAAGATGTAATTTCCCTTTTATTAATCTTGCTACTTTTAGTATTCTAGCCCTTTCTGTTACATTCATCATTGTGACTAATATATGCTTTGGAGGGATTTTCTTTTGGATATCTTTTAACGGATACTCTTGGGCATTTAAAATGTGACTGAATAAACTCTTCAGATCTGAGGAACTTCTCTACTATTATGTTCATGACTGTTATTTCTCCTTGGGGATTGTCTTTGTGAGTCTCTGTGACTCCCATAATTCTTATTTTCTTTTTATTGAGTTTATCCCAGACTTCTGTTTTTATCTGTTCTCATACTTTGAAAATATTTTTCATAGTCATATCATTTTTATTTTAATTTTATTGAAAACATTGTGAATTAAAAAGTCCTCAAAGTTTGGGTCTCAGATATACAATAAATCAGGGCCAGTTCCACCACCAGTGTCCTCTTAGCTCCACCAAGTGCATCGCAAAAAAAACCTCTGTGTATCTGCTTGCGGGTATTGAAGGCAAATTGTAAGTTTAGATAGTTAATGCTTGGGTCTCTTGATTCCATTGTTATTAACTTTGGCTTAAAATTTTAGTTATGTCCTTTTTTAACACTAGCAATACATCTGAGACCATTTGCTCCTGGAAATATTGAACCAATATTTTCATACTGTTTTTCTCCTCTTCCACTCAATTTTTTTCCTTCTCCTCCTTATACTCTGTGTCCAAGTGAGATAACTCTAATTTAGACCATAGCATTTCTTCATGCAGTTATTCTAAATACCACATATAAATTCTATCACTCTGTATTTATCCTTCTTGTTTTGTTTTACTTCATTTGACATAATCTCTTCCAGTTTTCTACACACAGCTACACATTACAAAAATGTATCATTCCTTCCAGCTATGTAGTATTCCTTTTATATATGTACTATATCTTCATGAGCCACTTGTTTTTTTGTTGGACACTAGGTTGATTCCAAGTCTTGGCAACTGTATTGAGTTTGAATTCAATTGAATTGAATTGAGTGCTGCATTGAACAGCAGTGTACATACATCATTTTAGATGAATGTTTTTTCTGTTCTGGGAATAGATACCCAAAAGAGGAATTGTTGGGGTATATGTCAGCAAAATTTTAGTTTACTGAGGATCCTCAATACTGTTTTCCATTGGGTTGGACCAGGCAGCATTCCCATCAGCAGTGGATAAAGAGCTTCTTTCACACCACATCCTCACAACAGAGATTGTTTCCAGTATTTCTGTTATGGACCATTATCACTGGAGTAACAGTGATTATTGTCTTGATTTGGATAGTCCTAGTGATAAGTGATAATAAGCATATTTTATGTGTCTGTTGGACATCTGCTGATCTTCTTTTTTTTTTTTTTGATCTTCTTAAGCTAAGTTTATTTCCTCTCCTCATATTTGATGGGGTTTTTAGTTTATGTGGAGGTAGGCTTTGTGAGTACTTTGTATATCCCAGATATCAAATCTTTATCTGATGTGCTGAGTACAAAATTTTTCTCTTATTCAGTATACTGTCTTTTAATTTTAGCATGTGTTTCTTTTGCCATACAGAAACATTTTAGTTTGAAGTACTCCTGCATTTTTTAACAAATATCTTAATTTAAGCATCATGATTACAAGCATATTTGTAGTTAGGTTTTAGTTATAAAAAAAAATCCCAACACCCTCCCCTTCATCAGTGCAACTTTCCCACCATCAATTCCCTATATTTTGCTCCTCCCCTACCCTTTGCCTGTAGTCAAGACAGGCATTCTATTTCTCTCACTACCACTGTCGTGTACTCCTATTTATTCAGATTTCATGATGTAGCCTATAATCAAAGAATTCTTTGAGGTAAATTTTGGAGTGTTCTGCCTATGGGTTCATCAATGAACTTTTTGGATTTGGATCTAATCGCAAGGTCTTTATTCCATTTTGAATTGACTTCATGTCAGGTGTGAGATATGTATCAATATTTAATTTCTTATGGTTATTATCCCATTTTTCAAGACCATTTGTTGAAGAGACTGTCTTCATTTAATTTTAAATTATTGGCACCTTTGTCAACAATACATTTAGGGATTTGATGCTGGATATTCTATTCTGACCTGGCAGTCTGAAATTCATGTCTTTGTTCCAATACTATGTGCTTCTTTAATCACTACAGTGCTGTAGGTGAGCTTCAAATTAGATAATGAGATGCCACCCAGTTTTTTTCATTATTGATTTGTCTATCATAAGTCTTTTATAGTCCCATGAAACTTTATAAATTATTGTTCCAAGTAATTGAAGAGCATTGCTTGAATTTGAATAAAGATTGCATTAAATTTTTATAGTAATTTAGGTAAAATGGTCATTTTGATGATATTGTATCTTCTAATTCATGAGCATGAAATATACTTTGATTTCCTTAGCTCTTCTTTAATTTATTTCTCAGGTTTGGAAGTTTTCATAGTATATGTCTCTCACCTCTCTTATTAGGTTGATTCTTGTTCTTGATATTTTGAGACACTATTTTTTAAAATAAAATCTTTATTTAAGCACCATGATTACAAACATGTTTGTAGTTGGGTTTCAGTTATAAAAAAAGAACACCTACATTTACCAGTGCAATATTTCCACCACCAATAACCCCACCCCCTCGATGTATTTGAGACATATATTCTATTTGTATACTATTTTAAATGTTGTAGGTCCTTTGATTTCTTTCTCTGATTTGTTATTTGTATAAAGGAATGCAACTGTCTTTTGTGTATTGACTTTGTAGCTGGTCATTTTGCTCTATTAATTTATTGTATATGAGAGCTTTTTTGTGGACTCTTTAATATCTTCATTGTATATCATCATGTTATCTCTAAATAGAAGTAGCTGACTTTCTCTTTTCCTACTTGGATTTATTTGATTTATTTTTCTTGTTTCATTACTATTGCTAGAACTTCTTATACTATGTTGAATAAGAGTGGAGACAGTGTACACACTTGCCTATTGCCTGAACAGAGTGGGGAAAAAATCTAGAAAAGGCTGGGAACACTTAAAAGCAAGTTTCTTAGGCCTACAACTGAAAAGAAAAAAAAATAATGTTGGTTCCGGACTTTCTCCCTCTCATGTATAAAATTCTTGAATCAACTATAGTTGGCTACTTTTTACAAACAAATGCTGTAATTATTAAAAGCGCATCTTTAATGCTCTTTGAAGATAATTCTGCATTCAAGTAATATATTCACTCATTATGTCTATTATACATTCAAAACTATATATATGTTTTATTTTATGTTTTTCTTGGGAACACCGAATAGTGCTCAGAACTCAAATATGACTCTTTAGGGACCACTCCTACCAGGGCTCAGGAAACCATATTAATTGGTGGGGCTAGAACATGGATCAGACATTTACAATGCAAGTACTTTACATGTTGTCCAGTCTTTTAAGACCCTTAGTGAGAAGGGTTAAAATATAGGAATGTCTAGCTATGACAGAAATTATATAGATATAATTTAAAATGTTCCTGAATACTGTATTGCATACTTTAAAATTAAGACTAAATCTCAAATATTTCTATCACAAGAAAAGATTTTTGGAACCATATAAGTTATATATATATATATATTAATTAGACAGATTGTGGTGAATATTTCACAGTGTAAAAAATTACATAATGATGTTTACATCTGAAACTTTTATAATGCTATATGTTAACTGTTCATCAGTAAATATTTAGACATTTTCCAAAATGTGTAGTTTCAAATATACAGGGAAAATCTTCTACTCACATATTCATGCCTCATTTTATGGAGTAGAGGTCAATGAGCATAGATAAATGAGTGAACAAGGCAAAAGAAGAGCTAGCTATACAAGGGCTGGGTGAACATATAAAAATATTTCTTCAGCCAAGCATTGTTTGGTTAAAGCAAGAGCAAAATCCTGAGTGAATATTAATGGAAGAAACTTTGAAGGTAGAATAAAAGAAAAACTCAGGCAATGGCAAACGCATACCAGCAAGGCAAGCACATAAACGGTTTCAGGACCTGCAGACAGATTGTGAATGAATGAATGTAAAGTAGAATCCAGGAGATGTGGAATAGTACCTGATAAATAAGAGTTCTGTGTTCTCGTCTGAGTGAGGATAATGTGCTTGTGGAAGCTGTTAAAGAAGGATGTATACAATTTGGACAAAAGCCATTTCACCCTTTCTTCATGTGCACCATTTTTCCATATTCCAATTGAATATATCCATAACTCAATGGAATGCACTGGAAGACAGAGTACAAAAGAAATATGTGCAATATTTAAAGTCTCAATGTGGTTCTACTAGCATTGATTAAGTCAAATGTTATTGAATATCAGCAAGTTGATTCAGACCAAGATGATTTTAACCTACCACACACTTTTCTGAATATCTAGTTTGCCTTGATATCTGGGAACTATGACCAACAGTACCTAGAATACCCATCCAAGTCAGATGTATAACTAATGAGCTATAAAGCATTAAACCCCAAAAATCAACATATTGGCAGCTAAAGAAGCACCATATAGAATACACAAGGAGTGTAAGCACACAAAAAAGTTATTGAGACACTAAAGAGGAATTTTTGATGGCAATTTAAAAGAATCTTTTAGGTATGGTTTCTGGAATAAAGGAAAGCAGTAAAGGCCACAGTAGTAGTACTTGTCTTTTATATGGCTCACCAAGATTTCAATCTTTTGCACCATTTATGGTCCTCCAGTCACCACCAAGCTGATCCCTGAGGACAAAACCAGAAGTAAATACTGAGCAAAGCTAAATCCAAAAAACAACAAAAATGCAGTGTTCAGGAATCAAAAGACCTGGTCTATATCTTTACATGATTTATGCATAAAATAGAAAATAGGATAATATTTCCCCAAAGATAGTATGCATATCCATCTGCAAACTATAATTCTATATAATTCAAATTTGTTATTTTCTATATATAGGTATATATATACTTTATAAATTGATTTATATCTTAAATATTTTCAGTGCAATAATAAAGTAATACTTTTTCTCTTCAAATAAAAGTTTGTGTTGTGTCCTATGCTTTCAAGATATTTGGACTTAAAAAATCTCTAAATATTCAAATTTTTTATAAATAATGAGGATCTGTGAAATATGATGAAGTATATCAAGGTCTATTTTACAAAAATATAGTGAGATCAAATATATATTTTTATAAAATATTATATATAAAAGTATATATAGAGAGTTTCACAGGTGAAGTAAGTTTTGAAAAAAACAGGCTGGATTAGGTTATTGGCACCCATGGCCAACTGGAGCACTGCCAGCAATTACTTCTTAGCCAGGAGGAGGCCCTAAACACAGTCAGACGTGACCCCCCAAAACAATAGGTATCCTATATTATGTTTGCTTAGGGAGATTACAAGATTGTAATCTTGTATAATTATAATGTTGTATGACTGGATAAAATTTTTATCAAGAAAGGAGTTGATCCTGAGAATCTCGGGCTTTCTCTGGAATTTGTTCTTCCAATAGTTTTATTTAAAGACTTTCTCAACCTTACTCAAAGAGACATACTTGTTTGAAAAAACTATGGCAAGGGATCTGCATTTATATAAAAAAAATAGTGCAATATCTAGAAGAATAGTTTAACCCTCCCTCAGCTTGATCCACCTGTAAAAGGTATTTGCATACAGAATATTTGTACTTGTCCAAAAGTAAGTTAAGCCTTTTTTACCATTTTTTATTTGCCCCATTGTCACATATATTAGAGACCTATTAACCTTTGAGGCCTTGCTTATGATTGACTCCTGTGACTCTCCCATCTTCTCAACTTGTTCTTTTCTTTTCCCTCAGCAATGTCTAGGATTTTGACTTCTCCTTCCTGTCCTCAAAACCTCATAAGCATTTCTGACCCCCATCACACCGCCCAGAATACCAAGTTTTGGGTATCTAAGCCAGCCCTGAGTCCCAGGTGTTGTTCTGGAAATAAGTGCTAGAGAAAAATCAAATCTATCTTCAGGTGACCTATTCTCAACTTCTTAGTTCATGTGCTGATATGTTTGTGTTGTTTAGCAAGGGCTCACAGAAAATGTTATCTAAATGTCACTTCTGTCTCTAAGGCTTCTTGGACTTAATATTTAAGCCCTAAACTGAGACTGGAGCTGAAAATACAGACTAGTTTTACCTAACATTTCCTTAGTGGGAAATCCATTATTTGATTTTTATTGGCCATTCAAAATGGAAAAACAGTTCAGTCACTGAAAATATTATTTTAGTCACTAAATGCGATATGAAAGCTCTAGTTAAGGGAGTTCTTGCTTTGTTTAGCTTCATCTTGGTTTCACAACACACATGTTGCTTCTCAGTTGTCACTTGCAATTGTGCTCCAAGAACCGTGCAGTTTCATGGATCAAACTCAAACTTCCCACATACTTAGAGCCTATTTCAGTCCTTTGCGTTTTCTTCTCAGAAGCTATATACTTTTGTTGTTATATTTTATAACAAATATATAAATATTCTATTCTCAGTAGCTCTACATTTCATGCTTTGTTTTTCACAATCCTCAGTGAAGGTTTACCTGGAAATATGTATGTGTACTTGTATTCATGTGTGTATGTGTATATAAGTGTTAGCATGTGTCTATGTGAACATATATGTTAATGTGTGTGTTTTTTACTCCTAAAACAGCATGGTATTTTGTATGAGAGAATGAATTTGGAGGAGTTATCATTTGAATGCAAAGCCTAATCTTTTCAGTGTTGTGCTATCTAGAATTTGACTCCAGAACCAATAAAATGATCACATGGAAGACAGATTACTCAATTGTTCAGGATACCAAGGCATCTCTATAACTTGGAACAAAAGGAAAAAAAGTAAAGTAATGGTGTTTGCTACAAAATCACAAGGCAGCAACCATGAAGATGGTGCTTTGTGAGCTATAAGCTGAGAAACAGTAGTCACTGCCTCAGAAAAATAAATTAATACTTTATTTTAATTTCTCAAGTGTCATTCTCATCAACGATTCCCATGAAGCAAATGACACAGGGAGCTTTGAGATCGAGCAATCAGATCGATGGATTCCTGCCATAGACAATGGAGATCTGATCTCAAAAGCACAGATATCAATCTGAATCACAAAAGCATATACTACTTACCAATCTCAAAGAGTACCACCTAAAAACTGCTAGAAAAAAATTAGCATCTTACTGAAGACATTATGTACATCAGCATTTTATTATGTTTCTGTAACATGTACATTCCAGTATCTTTCCAGTGTCATATATAAAGCAGAACAAGACAAAACAGCTATATTTATCAATTTTGAGAGTCAAAAGATATTAAAATTTTGATATTTTTCCTTTTTTATTAGGAGAATGGGTTGAACCATCTCCAGCAGTGCTCAGAATTACTCCTGGATCTATGCTCAGGGAAGATTCCTAGCAGTGCTTCAGGGATTTATTGTCCCAGGGTTGAAACCTTGACCAACTCTGAGAAAGACCTTAACTCCTCTAATGCCTTTTTGGCCATTACTTTTACTAAGTTTTAACCAAATAGGACCAGTAACATGCATAGAAGGTATGATAACTTTACTTATGAAAATATGAAGCTTTTTTGTAAGTCCTCATAGGAACTAATGAAACTGAACATTTAAAATTACATTCTCTCCTGAAAAAGTAAGGTTCGTTTATTTAAAACTAACTCTAAAGTACAGTATAATAATTTCAAGCATTCATCATTGTTAATGTCAGTAATTAATAGACAAAAAATAAAGTCTCAAGAACATTGCCTTAATATTAATTGTGAACTGCTTAGTCCATCAGCATGTTAGCTATATTCTCCAACCACTTCCATTTCCTTTCTCATTTTAGTACTCAATTGTACCTAATTAACTCTGGAGGGTTTAGATGGCCTTTCCTATTTTACACATATGGCAATTTTTATGTATGGAAATGTCCTAAGTGTATAAGTGTGTGGGAAGCAGATACGGACATTCTGATTTAATCTTGCTGAAGTCTATGGCAAATAAGCTCAATATGTCTGAAGAGAAATGCTGGATTGGCTTTAGTTGCTCTTAATCAAGGGACTAGGAGTGTCTTTTAATGTTTTTAAGTGTATATGTAAGAAGGACAAACACAAGTTGAAATAAGCATAGCTGATAAGCATAAAAATCAGGTCACTGCTTTTTACAGAGCATAAGGATTTGGAAGAATTAATTGCTTGCTTCACCAAATAGTTGAAAAATTAAAAATGACTCATTATATATAAAAATGTTATTTTAATCAATACACTTCTGTATTGCTATATTCCAAATTTATATTATTAATACCAGAATCACTGATTCATAGTTGGTGAAAATATCTGGATAAATGATCTAAACATTGGTTTCATGGTCTGATCAAACTAGTGATAATACACATGTATATAAAACAATGTTATATTTTCAGGTCTAACATTACATTTCAGGTCATTTTGACTCTCCCAGTGAGAACTTTAGATCCCATAACTAAAATTAGAGTATTGGTATTAGACAACATGAGATCCATTCAAATCTACAATCCTTTAAAAATTTGCCGGTTTCTTGAAAGATAAAATAGATGTGTTCTTATAACTTACCACCCAGCCTATATAGCAATGGCTTGCTGTAGTTAAAAGCATTCTATTTTGGGGCCCGGGAGATAGCATGGAGGTAAGGCATTTGCCTTTCATGCAAAAGGTCATCGGTTCGAATCCCGGTGCCCCATATGGTCCCCTGTGCCTGCCAGGAGCGATTTCTGAGCATGGAGCCAGGAGTAACCCCTGAGCACTGCCGGGTGTGACCCAAAAACAAAAAACAAAAAAACAAAACAAAAAAAAGCATTCTATTTTTTCAGCATTATTAATTTTTTCAATCTCAAATCTATATCATTCCTACTTGTTAAATGTCTACTTCTTAAGGCCCAGATAAAAAACCCAAAGCTTAGTTATTTTACTCATTTTCCCAGTTATCTCCATGTTCTCCCCATTTGTACACATATCTTTCCCTGTATCTTTTTATTAAATAGATGGAATTATTTTATAGATTTTTTAAACCATTGTAGTTTGTGATATCCACATCTAAGATAGCCATAATCATCGTCAACTCCTGGTGTTCTGCCTATATAAATGTCCTTCTCATGTTGCTTGAAGGCTGGCCTATAGCTGGCAGAACATAGCAGAAATAGGAAGAGTGACTTCTGAACCCAGATCAAAAAATGCCTTTCCTATTCCATTTGGTCTTTTTGAACTTTCACTTTGGAGGAACCCACACACCAGGCCATGAGGTCATTGGAGCAAAACTATGGATAAGGCAGTGAAGAATCTTGTCGGCAGCCAACATCAAAATTGTACCACATAAGAGCTCTCTTGGAAAAAAAAAGAAGTCTTGTATTTCCAATGATTGTAGTTACTGTACATGACTAAAGGCTCACAGAAGCTCTAAACCTCTTTTCTAGCAAGACCTTTTCTAAATTTCCAAACTTGGAGGTAATGCATGATTGATATTACTTTTAACTACTAAATGTGGGAGTTGTTTATTATGGAAATAACCATTGCAAATTTTCTTCATTTTTCTCTTATCATAGCAACATAATCACATAATTGAAGATAATAGGCCTATCTTTGAAATTTTGTATGCTACTTTTGTAACGATTCAACTTTAATAGTGGATCATAATAATATAAGTTATTACTGTTGTTGTTTGATACTGCTCCCTTAAAACATGACATTGTTATATTCTAATTAATACAATCTAATCATTTTTGTTAGTGGCAAAATAAAATGGCAATAATAAAATTATATTATCAAAACACTAGGGATTCATGTTATTTTGGAATTCCTCAGTTTTCTGGATGTGTGGTCAAGGATCATTCCTTGAGGTGTTTGAAGCACTAATATGTAATGCTGTATCACTAGTCAAGATGATTACATACAAGGCTAGTGCCTTAACCTCTATAATACCTTTCTGGTATAATATATTATTAAATATAAGAACTAACAGCAATTATCATTATTTACATTTTGCCTACATGTGGAAAAAATAGTATTATCTAGAGTTGAATAACGAGGAGATAAAGGCTGAGAAGAGTCATAAACCCCCAGTATATTCCAAAGGGATCAAAAGTGAAAATCACTCCAATGTGTTACCACAAAATAAAACTAATGAGTCACTCAATTTGATTTTATAATGCAGGAAGGGAGCAAGTTTGGGTGGGTGACAGAGTCCAAAAACAGTTAAGAAACTTCGAATACTTGATATTTGTTCAAGATTTTAGAGCTCTCAGAATATTGAATCAAGTTTCCACATGAGATCTGCTTAGAAAGTAACAATAAGCATAGAACTTTCGATCTCATTTACTTAGTTGGTTCAATAAGACTTTTAATGCTCTTATGAGAATGAAATGCTGTTAAACTATAGAGTTACTTGAAAAATATTTTAATAATGCAAATACAGCAAAAGTAATTTTCTCTCTCTTCCTCTTATAACCTACCATAAGGTCATGGAACCTTCATGGAACCCATACCAAGCAGAAGAGTTTATCAACAATAGAAATCTAAAGGAAAAACAGATTAATTTTCTCTTCCCATACAGGATTATAGGGTCATCTGGTATCATAATTAATACTTGAGTAACTTTTAAGTTTCAACTGGAAGAAACATTTCAATGCTTTTGCCTTTTTAAAATATAGAATGGGTGTCTAATGTTTTATTACTTAATTATGCATGCAGTTGTTTTCTTTCTCAGTACGTAAGAGTCATGTAATTGTTGTGAGCATGAATTCTAATAACTAAAGTATAAGAACTGGAAAGTATTATGATTAGTACAAATATTCCTTTCTTAATATCTTTATCTTGAGCAGAAATTTCTTTACACACTTAGAGATCACTTCTAGAGAATTGTGTACTAACGGTCACTTTGTCTCTGGATTTATTTTCTTTTTTGTTTAAATCAATGCATATTCTTTTCAAAGCTAGAGATAAAAATTCCATTGATCTGGCAAGAATGGAATCATACTTAGGTATGATTGACCAGAAAAAAAAGATGAGTTATTTGAATATATAACTTACTTTTTAAAAGTTTCTAAAATTGTATTGGAGTTTGCAATACTCCTTTATTCATTTTCTAAATTGCTTTCATAGAAAAAGTGATGTACTGAGTTGAACTGACCATCCATAGTAGCTTTGACATAAATGGCTACTGAACTTTAATTGGATCAGACACGAGCCCCCCTCCCTCTCTCTGAGCTGAGCTGTAAGAGCAGTAATGCCAAGTTATGGTAAACCTCAGGAGCTTTCAAGGAAGCAATATGGGTCTAATTGGGAAGACGCTTAGCAAATAGACCACAACTATTTCTTTGTAGAGCGTTCAGTTCTATACTGGAGAAATTGTGCCTATGAGGATTGCGCTGCTAAATGAAACCAGAAGGATGGGGCCCTTGGATGTCTGTTCTTGAATCACAAAAATAAGGGGTGTTGGCTTGAGTTCAATAAAGTCTATTTTGTTTATTTTCTTCAAAAATATGGGTTGCTGTGTGGAAGCTTCTCTTTAGGTAAAAACTATAGATTTTAATGGAGAGGGAGAAGGAAGACAATAAAGAAGACATTTGAATTTTCAGCAAAGTTAAACAGCTAGTGTTTCCCAACATCTTTTAATCATATAGATAAAAAATTGTTTCGAGGTACTAAGATTTATAGTATTATTAATGGGAAGGTTTCATGCATAAACAATTTAAAAAACATCATCCACAGAGTTTCTGCTTCCCTCCACCATTGTCTCAGCATTGCCTCTCATCCACACCATACCCTATCCTCGGCCCTTAGAAAGTTCAGTTCTATAGTGCAAAGCTCTCAGGCTCTGTTGCCTAGAGTCATATATATGTTTTATATATAAATATAAATTTTTAATGTCAATGTGGATATTGTGACACCATTATGATGACACAATTCAGGTATATGATGTCAAAGAGTGTATTATGCCATATCATTATGCTGTCAAAATTTAAGATTATGATGTCACAATCAATATCATGACATTATGATATCAAAATATAAAATTTGGATGTCACTATGGGTATTATGACATACCATTATGATTTCACACTTTAGGATTTTGATATCAGAATCCACATTATGGCATGCCTTATGATGTCAGGATATAAAATTTGATATTACTGTGGCTATTATGACATACCTTTATGATGTCACACTCAAGATTATGATGTCACAGGGAGTATTGTGACATACCATTATGATGTCACATTTCAGGATTATGATATCAGAGTGGTATTACACAAATCAGTATGATGTCACAATTCAAGACTATGATTTCACAGTAGGTATTGTGATATATTATTATGATGTCACAATTAGGATTTTGATGTCACAGTGGGTACTATGACATACCATTATGATTTTATACTTTAGGATTCTGATGTCACCGTGGGTATTATTACGTATCATTATGTTGTCACAGTGGGCATTATGAATACCATTAGTGTATCCCAATTCAGGATTATGTGTCTGTTTGAATACAAATATACATATATGTATATGAACTGCATATGGTCTTTTATACATTGTCAGGCATGATCATTGTGCACAGATCCTGGAGAAATTACTGAGCTGGTATATCCTATACCACAACTCCATAAAACAGTATACCATACTAACTTGGGCCAAATGACAGTGTGTGGTCTAAGGCACTTGTCTTGCATGACACTGACCATCCCATTTCCCCCAGGCACCACCATAGATCACTCTTGAGTAGAGAAAGGAATAAACCCTGAATATCTCCAAGTATGGTGCCAAACCAAAATAAGTAAATAAAATTTAAACAAATAATTTTCAAAAATATTTTGAAATTCAAATATATGTATTGTAACTTTCTTTGGAGTTTGCTTGATTATCTCTTGCTATTGTTATTTGAAGAGAAGGAGTGGGGTAGTAAGATACAATAAAGTGTCATTCTTAGGCCTGAATGATAACAAAGTGGGCAGGGTGCTTGCCATGCATGCAGCTAATCCATATTCATTGTCCTTTATCTCATATGGTCTCCTGAGCATGCCAGGAGGAATCCCAGAGAGCTAAGTCAAGAGTAAGCCTGAGCGTTGCTGGGTGAGGGTAACCCAATTTCCTACTCTTCTAGAAACACAAAGTGGGATCCTCCCTATGCTTCAGAGATTACTGTTCCTTCATTTTTTGATATAACCAACTCTCCACAATATTAAAGACTCATTGTCTTCTAAAACTATCAACTTCTTCATAACAATATTCTGAAATTTCTGATGCAGAAACTGAGGCTGCATTCTGCTTGCTTGGTTCTTTTCTGACCTTTGATCTTTACCTCAATCCTTGTCTCCTAGTTTGCTGAACTCTCCACATATTCTTTCTCTGAGCACAAAATCCAAGACCTTTCCTTTCCTCCCTTCGTTCTCTCCTTCTTTCCTTCTCTCCAACCTTCTTCCCTCCTTCTTTACTTCCCTCCTTTCATCTTCCTTCCTTCCTTCCTTCCTTTCTTCCTTTGTTCCTTCCTTTGTTCTTTCCTTCCCTCCCTCCTTCCACCCTTCCATTTTCCTTCCTTTTTTGTTCATTTCTTCCTTCCTTTCTTCCTTCCTTCCTCCCTACTTCCCTTCCTTCTTTTCTCCGTCCCTTCCTTCCTACCTTCTCTCCCTACCTCCTTCCCTTTCTTCCTTCCTCTCTTCCCTCCCTCCCTCCTTCAAATTCTTCCTTCCTCTCTTCTCTCCCTACCTCCTTCCCTTCCTTCCTCCCTCCCTCCCTTTTTTCTCTTTCCTCCCTCCCTCCTTCCTTCCCTCCATTTTCCTCTTTCCTCCCTACTTCCCTTCCATTTCCTTCTTTCTTCCCTAATTTTCTCCCTTTCCTCCTTCCCTCCCTCTCTCCTCTCTCCCTCCTTTCCTTTCCTTACTTCTTCCTTCCTTTCTACATTGTATTCTCTTTTTGGTTCCTGACCTACATTTAATCTTCTGTTCTTATTCATTAATATAATTTGCTTTATTTCTGAAGACATGACAAAGGAAGAAGTGCCTTATCTCCTGATCTCAGATTCTAAAGCCCTGTTTAGCTTCCTTATGAGTGTAATTAGATTGTAGCTATTTATATGTATATAAATATATAAGCTTATATATACTATATAATAATATAATATGATATGATATGATATGATATAATATAATACAATGCAATACAATACAATACAATATAATATAATATAATATAATATAATATAACATAACACAACACAACACAACACAACACAACACAGCACAGCACAGCACAACACAACACACTACACAACACAACACAACACAACATAACATAACATAACATAACATAACATAACATAACATAACATAACATAACATAACATAACATAACATAACATAACATAATATAATATAATATAATATAATATAATATAATATAATATAATATGTATATAAAATTAATCATATATAAATTATATGTAAATATATAAAATACATAAATCATATATAAATTATATAAATATATGTTATATATTATAGATGTTATATATTTATACATAAATATAATATATATTTATATATAAATTATATATATTTATATGATATTATATATAATGTTATATTATATATAATTATATATGAATATATTTATATATTATATAATGAATATATATTATATATAATATATAATATTATATATATAATATCTTATATAATATATATTTATATATAAATATATGTTATATATTTATATATATATATATAAAACAGCCAATCCATCGCCAGATTATTGGTTTCTTACTTGAACCTACCTACACCTACCAAAAATATAGAAGCCAGTAAGTTTTTTGATTCTTGGTGAAAATAAAACCTGGAGTGAAATAAAAAGCATGTTATGTTGAACACATTCATGGTACTTAAAATTTAGAAGAAAATATGATCCGTAGTTTAATATATATTCCAGAGATGTGTTAATTTTCTAGTCAATATTTGACAATAGTGTGCCTAAATTATCAAAGCCCTTGGTTCTATGAAACTGATATACAGTCTCTACTATCATTTCAATTTTGTAGCATATAATTCTCTTAGTTGGCAAAAGGAAACCTTTGTGAACATAGCAAAATCAGCATTGTTATTTTGTTTTGTTTTTAGTTGAGAGATATTGTTTCACATTATAATGGATGAGAAAGAAGTGACTCTTATTATCATACTTATTTCATTTGTGTTATTTTTTATGTAAAATGTTAAACTTATCAATTTTCTGGATCCCTTAATTGTATCATTAGCAGATGTGATGCAAAAAATAAGCATCAATAGGGATTTTTTGTATCGCACAAACCTTTATATTCTGTTTTTAGGACACAACAACTTAATTTGTGATTTATATGGGATAGGAGACTTTGTTTATTTCATTATTCATTCACAATTGCATTTCATCCACTTTGCTATTTCTACAGCACTTGTATTTTAAGGAGAAGAGATTGCCCAGTGTATCTACATCACAATAACCATGAGATAAAAACTCAGCAGGCCCATCTAAATTTTGATGAGTTTTTGTTTCACAGGAACATAAAAGAATCAAATGAAAATACAAGTGATAAGCATCATTTTGCATTTCAAATTGTTTGTATTTAGGACAGACTGAACAATTTAAATAAATAACTCAGTAACATCACAAGCTTGTAGCCTGATTT
Source organism: Crocidura indochinensis (assembly GCA_004027635.1). Classification (NCBI taxonomy): domain Eukaryota; kingdom Metazoa; phylum Chordata; class Mammalia; order Eulipotyphla; family Soricidae; genus Crocidura; species Crocidura indochinensis. The sequence continues at coordinate 3,965 of PVKC010014704.1, read as the reverse complement.
CATTTGATAAATTATTTGTAAAACTAAAATACATCTCTAAAAATTAGCTGGTATTGTGAATCCAATGAAAAGTTCACTGTCTTTTGGGAGTGTTTTGGGAATTTTACACATATATAAATATGTATATACTCTATGTTTATAGATACATGAACACCCATTTATTTATACAAATATTGATATGACTGAAAATATTTGTGTACTGCCTAAATTATTTTCTGATATTTGTATAAATGTAATAATTTCCTCCTTCTCCATGACTATATCTTCTTTCAGCTAAAATAGCAAATGTTTGAGAAATAAAGCTTATTTTCTTCCTTTCAAAATACAAAAACTCCTTCCAATATATATTTTATTAAAAAGAGGGGGAAAGCATTTCTTCAGAGTCAATAGCAAAACAGTGCTCAAGATTCAGAGAGAGATCAAATAAGTAGTTCCTTTTAATTTATTAAGCATTAGTTCCAATTCTTAGCTAGTTTCTTTATCAATACTCATCATTCCTTCAATGAAGGAAATAACTTCCTAATTTCTTTACTTCTTCTAACTTCTTTTGATTGATTCCGTGTTAGCTCTAAGGTAAAAAGAGAGACCTTGTGAATTGTTGTTCTTGTTCTCATACTTTTGTTTCTACCATGGGATTATCCAAGTTACTTGTTAGCCCAAAGCAGAGATACACATAGCAAAGCAATTAAATGCAGATTTGTACTTTTGCAATAAAAGCTGTAAAAGATGTCAAATGTTACCCATATGTAAAATGTTACTCAATGTTATATTGAGTGTATGCAAATAGCCTGAAAACCTTTTGTCCTTATATATTTTTTTCAACATAATGACTGTGAATCTTATTGAAATTTTAATCTTTTAAATGGAATATGATGGCAAAATAAGACCTTAGATTTGTATAACTTTTTAATTTTTTTAAATTTTATTAAAGACATTGTAACTTACAAAGCCTATTATAGTTGGGTTTCAGACATACAATGAATCAGGGCCAATCCCAGCACCAGTGTTGACCTGCCTCCACAGTGTTCCCTGTGTGTTTTCCAACCACCATCCTTTTCACCCCCACCCCCAGACTGCCAGTATTATAATAGGCCCATTTAAAGTTTTGATTCTTAGATTTTGGGTCTCTTGATTCCATTGTTTTTTGACATGACCTTAAATATTTAGTTCTGTCTTTTTTTTTTTTTATCTTCATCAATGCACCTGAGACCACTTGGCCCCTGGCACCTATCCTTTCTCTTTTCTTTTTCTTAATTATATAGAAACATGCAGAAAATTGAAGTAAAACAAAGTAATTCATGTCCCAATGTTCTCTAAAAAAGACAGGAACCCCTATCTAAAAGGTAAAAAACGGGGTTACAGTTTTTTGCATAGGTAGAGCAAAAGTTGAAGAAAATAGAACGAAAAATCCTTTGGTCTAAAAAACATGTGTCCCTACACATGGAGCATCTTGCCATAGACCAACTACAGGCTCAGGGTATATTTAGTTGTCTGACTCCAAATTCTTTCTTTATGATACCAAGAAAAGCTCTCCACAATCATGGTTGTCACAGACAGGCTTCAGTAATTAGAGATCTTGGTTTTTGCACAGATACAAAGTCAAAGTCAGGGTGTCATGGGGTATCTTCTGGCTTCCTCTCACTGTTGGCTGATAGGGAAAACCATCTTGAAAGCAAATTGTTTATGTTTCCAAGTCATCAGGGTGTCAGGAACCTACCCTGTGGCAAGTCAGTATCAGGACAACGTTAGGGACACCTTCGTAGAAATTCGATTCCTGGCGCTGGTGCAGAAAACCATGAAGGTTCCAAAGAAGCTATCCAAGGTTCAGGAGTGAGTGACTGATATCCAATCAATGGAAGCCCAAATCAAGTCACTATTACAAATGTCCAGGTGTGATACACTCCCCCCACAATAAAAAACTTTAGGAATTCCTACCTATTAGTTGATAACTTCTTATATCTAAGATCCCCCTCATTTTAATGTGACTATGCTAAAAGAAACAATCCCACAGGATACTAGAGTTTCAAAGCATTCCATCCTTATGATCTTATTTCATCCTTTGATCATTCATGTGAGACAGAATAACATAATGTGCATTTTACATGCTGGTCTTGGTTGTGCGGTGGCCTATATTAAAAGAAACTGGTCAGAATAAAAGGTAGTGTGTAAGAACAGGAGGCATATGAATACGGAGAAAGATCAAAGAATATGCATAAAGAAATGTCAACAACCTTTATCTTCTTTTTAGGGGCCATGAACCAATCATGATGGTGGAGAACATCCAGCATATGTGAGGGAGTATAAAATGATGTCAGGAGAGTCAAGCATTGATTCTAGCTCTGTTCTGCTGTAACTGTATGTGCTAAGTGAGAGAGGTGACATTTTTATATAACTGCACCTTCTTATTTAGACAATATATATGATAAAAGTAAATGAAGGCCAATTCCAACCCCATTCATTACCTTTCACAGAGTGTGTTGACTAAACTTAAGGAAAGATAATATAAGATCATGACCAGAGAAAGAATAATTAAAGGAAATTATTGTGGAGAGAAATAGAAAAGTCATAAAATGCTAAAAAAGAAGCCAGTAAAATGCATCTGGAACAAGATTATTGTCAGGGTAATGCTGGCACAATTCAACACCAAGTCAAAACACAATAAAAACTGACTCTTGACTCTTTTTCTAAGCATTTAGGACTCCATCTCATGGAGATTTTGTGATTTACTGAATCTAGTAGATCTGGATTTCTAGATCTACTTGACAACTCCTTGACAGAAATGTAGATACTTAGGTCATATTCTGTTAGAGTCACAGGTTAAGATATAACATACAAGGATAAAATTTGAAAGTAATTAAGCACCTGGTCCAATGGCACTTAGGCCAAAGACGAGAAAATAGAAGTTCTAAGTGAGTTTGATTTAATAACAAGCAGTGCTCAACACAAATATGCTCAACATTCCAATACTTATTTTGATCTCGCAAAATTGTATACACTTTGTGGTGGAAGAGATGGTGGAGAGGTTTCTGGAAAATACAAAAGACATTTTTAAGGGAACAAGAGCAATGAAACATCATTGCTTGCCCTGCAAGCAAATGACCTGGGTTCAATCCCCAGCACCACATATGGTCTTGTAAGCACTGCCAAAATTAAGCTCTGAGCACCACAATTAAGCTTAGAGTGACCCCCCCAAAAAAGAAACAAGAAATTGTCAAGTGTAATTATACTTCTCAATTATTCACATTATTGGGAATAATAGGACCTTCTTACCCCCTCACACTCCCTAATACAAAGCATTCTATTAGTGTTTTTTCTATTTTGAATATCATAATTCATTCTAGTTTTAAATTATATTGTCACATTTTTCATACTTGCATAAATGATATACATCTGCATGATGCTATAAATGGTAAAATAGTATGGAGGGATCAAGGGATGGATAGATCAATTTATTGATTTTTTTTCCATAGATGATTGGCTAGTTAGTTACTCTGAGTTTTAAGAGTGTTGAATAGACCACATATCCCAAAGATATATGGAACTTGTAACAGTGTACACCTTGTCCTCTAAATATTAGAATCTCACTTTACTCAGTAAGATAGACAACTTATCTTTGAACATGATGGTTCCCTAAAGGAATTTGTTCATATATAAGCTATACTCTGAGTTCCAATAATTTAGTAAAATAATTACTGAAAAATGAGACAAAAAGAAAAAAATAATGCTTTAAGTCATGTCCAACAGTCTTGCTGCTTCCATATGTACTGAGATCATAACAGCCCTAGGATGTGGGATTTTGGGATTTTGGGATAGAGGGCATAAGGGAATAGATTGAAGTTAGGAATATTGTCTCTCCATATAATAACCAATATATTAGAAACCAGTCTTCTTTAGTGAAATAAAATATTAGAAATTTACTAGGTTTCTTTTATTCTTTGTTATAAAACTGCTAGTTTCTAAGTGTT
>PVKC010014703.1:0-21963 GCA_004027635.1 Crocidura indochinensis | reverse complement strand
TGAACCTGGACCTTCTGAATACAAGCCATCTGCTCCAGCCCACTGGGTTATCTATTGAGTCCCAATGACTAATTTCAAGGGTGTGATTGAGGAGTAATAGAATATGCTGCTGAATATTTCTTAGAAGCAATAATTTGCATCATACATCATTAAAAATAAAATTGTTGTGATTGGCAGATACTCTCTGCTATAGGTCTACTATAGATGAACACTACTGGTGACATAGGGAGCATGTTTGATGATCTGCAATGGAAGGTCAACTTTAATAGTTTGCTTTTAGGGTATATATTTTTTAGCCTTTTAAAGCCAGATGTTCATTCCTTCCTGTGAAATGGGATCATAATATTGGCATCAATTTTTATAACCACAGTGGACAGTTTTTGGACAATGCTTTGTAGTAAAAAAAATTAAATTATTGGAGGTACAACAGGGTTTCAATTTAAATAGGTTCATTGTTGTAATTTGAGAAGTCAGAGCACTCACTGAAGTAAGGTATTTCTTTTCTGCAAGCCAAAACTGCAAACTCATTTGCTGCCCACTGTTCTTTATGGAGGGAGCTGAAATTACTTCAACCCAAAACACAGAAAGTCTTCACTTCATGTTTTCACTAGTGAGTGCAGTAGATCTACAGTATAAAGACTGATAAATGCTAGCATATTAACACGTAAAATCTGCAGAAAATTCATAAAAATTATAGTAGCCATAATTCCTTTGATTCCACTAAACATCCCATTCTTCAAATTTGAATTTTAGAATTCTACTCAGTTAAATAGAGAGTACTATTGTGGTTACTTGTAAAAATGGTTTGACCAGATGTTAAACTCTTTGTTCTTCTGTATTGTTTTGGGGTCATTCCCAGCAGTGCTCAAGGGTTGATTACTCCTGACTCTGCACTAGGACTCACTTCTAACAGGGGACTGTATGGGGAGGCCAGGGATCAATCCTAGGTGGGCTGCGGTCTAGGGAAGTATAGATGTTACCCATTGTACTCTCTCTGGGGCCCCAGCAGTTTGCTTTTGAAGGTCTATAGGAGAAAAGATCTTGGGGAGTAGTACAAGCTGCCTTTGGTAAGTATTCTCAGGAAGGCCATCAACCATGCTATTTAATGTTCTTTTATATATTTCTTTCATGCTTTGTTTAGTTTAGGCAGGATGTCAGGGGTCAAACTCAGGGCGTGAAATGTTGCTGTACTACTGAGATTAATACCCAAACTCTTCTAATTCCTCTTGTAAAGAAAAGAATAATCTGGAGATGGTAGACCTATGGCAGACTTTACACTTAAATGCAGAAGACCTGAAAGACACTACAAGAAAAATGAGCATTTTTCTACCATGCACTAATGAACATTACATGGATGTTACTTCATGCCAGCTGCATTCTCTATTAGCTTTTGTGGAGCAAAATCTTAAATATTCCCTCCAATCCCATCATAACTTTTGCAGACATGGAGAAAGCAAGAAAGGGATATAATCTGAGTGTGATTTGTTGTAGATAAGAATTGATTTTAGGCATGTCTACTTTGGAGGTCTGTTGACAGGAAAAGAGCTCAGATTACTTTGGGGTGGTGTTGGGATTAACGTCTCACCCAGTGGTGCTTGAGCATCCCTCACAGTGGTGAATGCTCTAGCTTATAGTGATCCTGTGATGAGCGCACATGTACTTGCTCCTGACCACAATGCTCTAACATTTTAAATTTGGTTCTTGCACACACCTGACTTGGCTCTATGCTGCACCCTGGCTATATCCATCACTCACTCCTCCCTCTTTTCCTTCTCACATCCTTTCTTCCTTTCCCTCTCTCAATCTCTTCCCTTTCTTTCCTTCCTCCTCCTTCCCTATCTCCTTCTTTCCTTCCTCTCCCTTTCCTTCATCCCTCCTTCCCTCCCTTCCTTCCTTCCTTCCTTCCTTTTTGTGGTCTTCCAACTCAGAGCCTCACAGATGAAAGCATGTGCTCCAGTCTTGAGTCATGTACTCTACTCTATACCGTAGCCTCTGTCTCTATCAATTTTCCTTTGTTGTTTAGGATATATCCAGCAATGTTCAGGACTTACTCTTGCCTCTGCATCAGGAATAACTTCTGGTAGGCTTGGGGTGCCAGAGATCAAACTCAGGTTACCTGCAAGCAAGGCAAGTATCTGTCTTATCCACTGTACTATTATTATCAACCTGTTTCTTTTCCTTTTTTTTTTTAAAGAAAAATGTTCATTTGCTTCAGTTCTATAGATACAGAACATCTTAAAAATGATCCATTTTATGATCAAAATTAATATAAGGATTAAAAAAGTAAAGAGTTAATGTCACCAGGAATCCCAGGGCCCTTTATACTTATTACATCTATTATATATTACTATATTTCTCACTTAATATTTAAGCCTTATAGATCTAAAGATACATTGTTAGGTTCTATCTTTTTAACACATAGCTTAGTCTTTTTGGAATCTTATTAGGCAATTTTCTTAATCTCTTACACACTTATTTGTCTGATAAGTAAAATAATGATATTGAGCCAATGAACATAGTTATTTTGAGGATTAAATAAAATAAAATATTCAAAACTGAGTACTTACATAATCAAAGATTTGCTGATTTATTTGTATCATTAGTTTTGCTCCATGGAAGAAGATAAATACATTTTGCTACTATGATAATTAACATTAATCTCATGACTCCTCTGCCAGAAAAAAATATCCATCAGCCCTCTCCTACCTGGAGTCCTATAAAGAGTTTTTTTTTTTAATTTCTCGTGGCACAACTTCCAATTTCTAGGAGAGTCGGCTCACACAGAACCTCTAAGACCATTTCTTTCTGTGGAATGATTTCTATGTGGCAGACACTCTGCTGTCCCCTGGTGGCATCTGAGCTTTTTCTCAGTTGAGTATTAAGCTCAGAAAACTGGCGATTTTCTTTAGTTACACTTTCAGCAGACAGAATGTGTGAATTGTTTTTCTGTTCTCATCTTTGGTTAGGACTCATTTGTAGGAGCAACACTTCTGCTGGAGCCTTAGTGAGGACACCCCATTCCTACCCCCTCCCTTTTCCTATCTCATCATTTGATCTTCTCAATGACATATTTGGTGGTTGTTAAAAAAAAAACTTTATTGTCACTGAGATTTACAAAGTTATTCAGAGTTGAATTTCAGGCAATGTTCCAGTCCTGATCCCACTACCAGTGACAATTTCCCTCTACCAATATCCTCATGTTTACCCTGTTCCCTTTGTCCCCTGCCTGCCTCCTTGACATGCACATATTAAAGTTTAGTTGCTGGGTTTTTGTTGTTGTTGTTGTTGTTTGCTTTGTTTTGTCTTGTTTTTTTGCTGTGCCAGATATTATGCTATACCTGGTGACACATGAAGGGCAAGTTTACACTCCAGTAAAGACAGACACAGCATAATGACAGACTACTTAGTACGACTTTATTTTGTTCTATTTTTGTTTTCCTGATTTTTTTGAGCCACACCCAGCGGTGCTGTGGGCTTTCTCCTGGCTCAACTTAGGGATCACACAGCTGGCATGGCTCAGATCATGTTCTATGCAGGGCACTGAATTATGGTAAAGTACATGCAGGCAAGTATCCTACCTGCTATACTATCTCTCAGGGCCCAAAGCAAGTCTTTAAAGGAAGGATTCTATGAATTAATTTGTGTGTGTGTTGGAGAGAAGGAGTTTTGGATGAAACCTGGGACACTCACAGGCTATAATAGGTTATGCCAGGCTTGATGCTTTGGTCCCTTCAGAGAGCTTGAGTGAGCACCCTCAAGCATCAGCCTCTGGGGATCAAACCTGGAGCTTTCCAATAATAAAGATCAAAGCTCCAACCTTTAGGCTATCTTCCCAAGACTCAATTTGCTTTTGAGATAACTCTTAACATAATAAACATGAGGGGCTGAAGAGATAGCACTGTGGGAGGGCATTTGCCTGGCACGCAGCTGACTCAGGCTTGATCCTCGACATCCCAATCTACTTCAGACTGCCAGTAGTTTCTGACCTCAGAGCCAGGAGAAACTCCTGAGCATGGCCAGGTGTAGCCCAAAAACCAAAACAACAACAACAAATAAACATGAAATATTCAAGGCTGGGGAGCTACTACACAGGTTAAGGAGTTTGTGTAGTACATGACTGTAGCCACAACCCTAGTTTGAATTCTGAAATCACAAATGATCCCTTAGCACAGAATCTGGAGTGACTGCTGAACAGGTAGAGTATAGGGTATATCCCCTTCCCCAAAACCCAACAAAATGTAAACCCAGTTAATATCAATGAATTTAAGAATATAGGGATTCAGTTTCCACAGTTCTCATCCATTTCTCACCTTTCTGGTGCTTGGATTGAATGTAGAACATCTGATATCAAGTGACTCAGAATCCTGAATCTCCTGACTCTTCATAAATCTCCTGAATAATATTCTGGTCTCTAAATGATGTGATTCTAGCCACCCCATCCCACCCTCAGGGGTCAGGGGCCAAGGATCTACAGTTCTTGGAAAAAAGCACTGGAGACCTTATTTCCCTAAGTCTTCTTCCCTACAGGCTCCCCTTAGGACCTCTATTATTATGTCTGAGTCTGACTCCCTAAAAACAGGATCTTGAAACTCTCTCCTCCAATTTGGTATGCTTCTTGGCTTCATGCTCTGGAGGAAGAAGTTGCTTGCTACTTCAAACTTGTCTATGTCCTATGATGGTTTCAATGGTCCACAACTCTTACCAATGTGTTCAGTACAAATGCAAATTATGTCCATATCACAAGTTAATTTTTCTACAATTGTAAATTCAATTGTGACAGAGCCATTGCAAATGGTTGTATAATTTCAGGCAATTTGTGGGTTCCCCCCTCCCAGCCTGTCATTCCCTATCTTTAGGATTAGATCTAAATTTGAGATAATCAGGGGCCAGAGCGATAGCACAGTGGTAGGGAGTTTGCCATGCATGCTGCAGACTAGGGATGGACCCGGGTTCAATCCCCACCATCCCATATGGTCCACCAAGCCTGCCAGGAGAGATATCTGAGCACAGAGCCAGGAGTAAACCCCTGGGTACCGCTGGGGTGTGGCCAAAAACCAAACAAACAAAACAAAACATTGAGATAATTGGGCATGGAGGCAAGTTTTGAGTTTCTATATCATCTGTCTTCACAGGCTTCTCCTTAGAAACTGATAGTTGTCTATCCTCAGATGTGTCTACTGAACTCAGTGTGCCATTCAACAAGCTCCTTTGAGGCTGGAGGCTGTCTTTTCTTTTCCACCAAACACTTGTGTTATATATAAGGGTATCATTTTTGCTATCAATACAAGTTAAGGCCTAGAAAATCTTTGGGCATTGGTCTACTTTCCATCTACATATTCACACCATAAATTTATACACTCACTTGGAGGCTCTGCCTTTGTGAGACGAATAATTTCCAATGGTATACTTTCTTTTTCTTATTAATATCTTTATTTAAACACCTGGATTATAAATATGATTGTAGTTGGGTTTCAGTCATGTAAAGAACACCCCCCTTCACCAGTGCAACATTCCCATCACAATGGTATACTTTCTGATGTCAAAATCTTTCTATGGACATTTTCTTACTGCCTAGGATTTGACTGGGGAACCTGGGAATAGATTTCCAGTCCCTGGGACAACCGAAATTTGTCCCACCATTGTTTTCTCTTTAATTCAGCAAGGGCTTCCACAGCTTCCTCATTCCCTGAGATGAGATATGTTTGTTTGCTTATGGTTTGGTTTTTTTCTTTTCTGCAAGTGGAAATTCATGCTCTTACAAAAGATGCTTTGTCCAAATATTTTTATATATCAGAAGTTTTTTATTTCTTTAAAGCCAAACCTATTACAACACTAAGGTTAGGAAGCAGCTTTTATTTTCCCTGTCCCTCTGCTTTATTTGTTGTCACATCTTTCATTAAAACAATGAGAAATCCTCATTTCTTGTTTGGGAGTTACACCATGCTAAAGAGTTTCAGTGAAGAAAATGTTGGATGGGAGGGTGAACTGTTAATATCATAGTACTTAATAGTATCAGATAGAAATAACAGTAGTGATGACAATAATAAGCATGATGATAAGGGCTCTAGGGTAAATATTTCTTCCTCCACCCTGATGAATTTTGTGTTCTTTGCCTCCAGTAACACTGCATGCAACACCAATGTTGCTCCATTCCTTGCTAAATCTGGACAAGAAGGCTTCAAAACTCAGAAGCTCAGTTTAAGTAAGGGGCCAGACAGTAGGACAGATGTTCTAGAAGAACTTATTTCTTATTGAGATCAGTTTGGCAGATATTTTGAAAGGTATGATTCTATTATTCAGGTTGGTTCTAAGAACACGACAGTTTATATAAAGCTGTTACTTTACTGTGAAATATCTCGACACAGTGAGAGGAACATTGAGTTATTCTTTTACACTCACAAGTCTGTCTATGTCTAGAAGGAGGAATCTCATTTTTTTCTTTAACTGCAGAGGTATCCTCAAGACACCTTTACAATTTTAACTTTTATTTTGAAATATGGAATAGCTAATATATTGATGATCAAAAGTCATTTAAACTTGTCGAGTACTTACTATGTCAGAGACTAAAACATGGAAATAATTCACTTCAGTTTAATAACATTAAGGGATAACAACAGAAAAAAAGACCCAAACTATAAGAAGCTAAACACAAAAGGCACCTGCTACACTAGCAGTCCAGGGTGCAATGGGTGGAAATATGGGATGCATGTTGGGAGCAGTGGTGAAAGGAGTTCAACACTGGTGGTGGGAATTGCCCAAATTCACTGTCACTATGTACCTTAAAGATAACTGAAAGATTGGTCATTTTTTAAAATAAAGGCTCTTTTTTCCTTGGTCTATTTCCTAATTTTGTGCCTTCAGCCACCTCAGTTGCTGACCTGAGAGCCTGTGAGAGGGTTCTTGCTGGTTTAGGGGATCTGGAGGGATGATTTTCTCTTCATCCACTGAGAAGCTGCTCTGGCAGTCCCGGAGCTCCAGGGTCTCAGCCAGGACATGGTGACCTTAGTGAAGTGGCCCTAAACTCTATGGAGGAGTGGCCATAGATGTGCCTGGATACCCTTAGAGGAAGCTATACAGAGATTTGATGCTGGAGACACACCAGCACATGCAGTCTTAGGTTCTGTGTTTTCCTGTGTGAGATAGCCAAGAAGACCACAGTGAAAATAATCTCCTCAGGGCCCAGCACAGTCAAAGGAACAAGGCTGCTCTGCTTTATTCTGCAGCTGCGTGCATCTTCAAGCCCATGAACCCCATCACAATATGTAGTAAAAACCACACTACAATCATGGCAATGGAAAACAATGCAGGACAACACCTTGCATAGAGAATGAAGATGGCAGCTCTGATGACTCAAAAAGTACCAACCACCTAGTTAACCCCTCAGATAAGGAGCTTAAAGTGAAATGTGGAGGATGTTCAGAGAACTCAAAGAAAGCATAGAGAGCCAAACAGACCACAAATATAGAAATCAGAAAACTCCAAATTGAAATAACAAGACTGAAAAACTCAGTAGATGAAATGAAAACCTCAGTGGATATCCTCTCCAACAAAGTAACAGAGGCTGAGGGCAGAACTAGAAAATGAAATGCGGAACAACTTCATACAACAAAAGAGATTGGAGAAGAACCTTAAAGCATAGGATCAGACAATAGAAAAATCCTAAAAGAATGTGAACAGATGAAACAGAAGTCTTTGATAAACTCAACAGAAGCAACATATGAATCATTAAAGTTCCAGAGACCCAGGAAGAATATCCGCAGGAAGAATTAACAGTCAAGGACATCATTACAGAGAAACTCCCAGAGCTAAATAAAGACTGCATGCAACCAAATCCTGTATGAATGAAGAATACCAGCTAAAAGAGAGCCAAAGAAAAGCACCTCCCCAAGACACATCCTATCACTATGACAAATTCCACAGATAGGGATAGAATACTGAGAGCAGCGAGATCATAAAGGGAAATTACATTCAAAGGAGCATCCTTAAGATTTATAGCAGTCCTGCTTTTTTCTGCAGGAGCCAACCCAGAGAAACCAAGGATCATAATATCTCCAGGACCTACAACCAGTAAGATGTCCCCACCCTACTAGTGTGGTGCTGATTCCTGCCGTAGGCACCCAAAGACATTATACAGGACTGCTGCCCTGCTCTCTGCCTTCTTTCTGCGGGAGCCAGCCCAGAGACACCAAGGATCATAATCTCTCCAGGACCCACACCAGAGGAGCGCAGCCACTCCACTTCACTCCACAGCCGAACTTATCTTTTAAACCCTGAACCCCATTTCTCCACATTGTAAAAAGCAATCTACAACCTTAACAACGGCGAAATTTTGTAGTTCATCCCCATGTTTAAAGAATCAAGATGGCTGCTCTAATAATCCAAAAAGTACCAAACAGTTAGGTATCCTCTCAAATAAGATGTTTAGAGTAGAATTATGGATGATGTTCAGGGAGCTCAAAAAAAGCATCGATAGACTTGAATGGAGCACAAATAAGCATCAAGAGGATTTGACAACTAAAATGAGAAATTTTCATACTGAAATAACAGGTCTGAAAAACTCGGTTTATGAATTGAAAACTTCAATGGAAAACCTCTCCACACCTATGGCAGCTGCAAACAGGTCAGTGGCTCAGAGAATGAAATGGAAAACAACTCCATGCAACAGAAAAGATTGGAAGAGAACTTTAAAGCAAATGATCTAAACTACTCAAAGAATATGAACCTATGAAAATAGAAGTCTTTGAGAAATCCAACAGGAACAATATAGGAATCAATGAAGTCCCAGAAACGAGTTGGAGGAAGAGTGAGAGGAAGGAAGAGGAGGAAGAGGAGGAAGAATTTTAAGAAGGCGAAGAAGAAGAGTAAGAAAAATAAGGCAAAGAAGAGTAAGAATAAGGCAAAGAGGAGTAAGATTACTGTGAAAAATAGTAAGAAGAGGGGGAAGATGAAAGGGACTCATCCTTTTCTTCTGAAAAAGAGGAGGAAGGAGAGTAAGGAGAGGGCAAAGAATAGTAATAAAAGAAGAAAAAGAAGAGGATGAAGAATAAAAGGAGGAAGAAGAGTAGGAGGAAGAAGAAAAAGAGGAAGAAGAGGAGAAAGGGAAAGAAGGAAAAGAGAAGAAAAAGACAAGAAAAGAGGAAGAAGGGTAAGAAGAAGAGGAAGAAAATGAAGAAGAGGAGAAAGAAAAAGAAGAGGAAGAAGTAGAAGAGGAGGAAGAAAAGAAAGAAGAGGAGGAGGAAGAGTAAGAGAAAGAAGAGGAGAAAGAGGAAGAAGAGTTTATAGCCATACCACCCTGAATGTGTCCGATCTCATCTGATCTCAGAAAGAGGAAGAAGAAAAAGAAGAGGAAAACAAGAGTAGAAAATAGATTGAAGATTTATTTTTAATTTATTTTCTTATAATAATTCTCAGAGACAAAAGACATGAGGGCTGGAAAGTGCAGCTCAAGACATGAAGCCCACCACAAAGAGTGATGAGTACAGTTAGAGAAATAACTACACTGAGAACTATCCCAACAATGTGAATGAATGAGGGAAGTAGAAAGCTTGTCTCGAGTATAGGTGTGGGTATGATGGGGAGGAGGGAGATCGGGGACATTGATGGTTGGAATGTAGCACTGGTGAATAGGGGGTGTTCTTTACATGACTTAAATCATACAACTGCAATCATATTTGTAATCACAGTGTTTAAATAAAGATAATTTAAAAAAGATTTATAGCAGATCTATCCCAAGAAACCCTCAAGACTAGAAGACAGAAGTGGGATATAGTGATAAAAGTAAAAAAAAAATAAATGCTTCACCTAAAACACTGCACCGAAGCAAATTACTTTCAGGTTTGAAGGAAATATACATAGCTTCATGGTATATATAACAGCAGCTCAGAAACTTTAGAGACTCCAAACCAGCCTTAAAAGATAAACTCTAAGGCCTACTGTAAGACAAGACAGGCCAAAAGACACACCAAACTCTTACACAAAGATGGCTCAAAATTCCCTGACAATGGGCTAAATGCCCAGTTAAAAGACACAGAGTGTCAAAATGGATCCAAAAGCTGAATCCAACATTCTGCTGCCTACAAAAAACACATCTGAATAGTCAGAACACAAACTCAAAATCAAAGTTGCAAGCACACACCAGGAAGGAAGAAGGGGCCTACATAAATAGCTTAATGACACAGCTTATGAAATTAGAAAATGATCAACAAAATGAACCCAAAAATAAGTAAGTAGAAGGAAAGAACAAATCTTAAGAGCAGTAGTTAATAAAGTGGAACCCCGGAAAACAATCTGAAAGATCAACAAAAGCAAAAGTTGGTTCTTTGAAAAAATAAAAAAGTTGATAAACCACTAGCAAAACTCACAAAGAGAGAAACTTAATATACCAAATTAGAAATGAAAAGGGGGTGGGGCACCGAGATATAGCACAGTGGTGTTTGCCCTGCAAGCAGCTGATGCAGGACCTAAGGTGGTTGGTTCGAATCCCGGTGTCCCATATGGTCCCCTGTGCCTGCCAGGAGCTATTTCTGAGCAGATAGCTAGGAGTAACTCCTGAGCACAGCCAGGTGTACCCCCACACACACACAAAGAAAAAGAAATGAAAAGGGGGAGATCACTACAGATAATACAGAGATCCAAAGGATAATCAGAGACTACTTTGAGAAACTCAAAGCCATGAAACATGATGGCCTGGAAGAAATGGGGGGGGGGTAATAAAAAAGAAAAGAAAAGAAAAGACAATATTGTAATAATGCCCAGTGACAACAGAGATGGGAAAGAAAGGACTGACTCACAATATGAAACTCACCACAAAAAGTGGTGAATGCAATTAGAGAAATGACTACACTAAGAACTATCATGACAATGCTGATGACTGAAAGAAGTAGAATGTCTGTTTGAATACAGGCAGAGGGTGGGGGAAGAAGTTTTAGGGGGCATTGGTGGTGGGAATTTGCACTAGTGAAAGGGGGTGTTTTTTCTATGATTGAGGTCCAACTACAAACTGTTTGTAATCATGGTGCTTAAATAAAGATATAAACATAGGGGACGGAGTGGTGGTGCAAGTGGTAAGGCCTTGCCCTCACTAGCCTAGACCAAACTGCGGTTTGATTCCATGGTATTCAGTATGGTCCCCCAAACCAGGAGCAATTTCTGAGCGCATAACCCCTGAGCATAACCGGGTGTGGTCCAAAAATAAAAAAGAAATAGATGTTAAAATTAAGCATATTTTAAAAATTAAAAATAAGAACCTTAAGGGATATATATCCTAATTATCAAATAGAAAAATAGAAGAGAGTTAACAACGTTGTTCAAGAAATAGATGGGAGAGGATCCTTGAAACACTGGAGGTACAACTGATACTGGGGGTTTGGGAGAGGGTAGTTGGAGTTAGAACACTGTATACCTGAAACATTATTATTAGCAGCTTTGCAAATATTGTCTAAACAGAAGTTTTTTTGTTTGTTTTTGGGTCACACCTAGCAGTGCTCAGGGATTACTCCTGGCTCCACGCTCAGAAATCACTCCTGGCAGGCTTGGGGGACCATATGGGACGACGGAATTCAAACCGATGACCTTCTGCATGAAAGGCAAATGCTTTACCTCCATGCTATCTCTCCGGCCCCAGAAGTTTTTTTTTTTTTAATCCACAGTCTCAAGTTAATAGTTACTAGAAATTGAAGCTCAGTAGTCTGATGACTGAGTAGAACTTTTTTTCTGCTACAGGGATAAAATGTTTATATTTTTAAAATAATATTTTATTTAAACACCTTGATTACAAACATGATTGTGGTTGGGACTGAGTAGAATTTAACTATTCTTTTTAGCTAATCCCATTCATCATATTAATTAGGAGGTGATGGCAATTCAGGGACCAGAGCAATAGCACTGTGGGCACGGCATTGGTCTTACATGCAGCTGGCTGACTTAGGTTCAATCCCTGCATCCAATATGGTTCCCTGAGTGTAAAGCCAAAAATAACCACTGAGCCCTTCCAGACATACCTCTAACAACAAATAATAAAATATAATGCCAATCACTGGCCAGAGAAATAGTACAGTGGGAACTGTACTAGCCATGCATAGGACCTAACTGCATTCTATTGCTGATAACCCATATTATCTTCTGAGCCTACTAAGAGTGATTCCTTGTTCATAATTAGGAGTTAACCTTGAATACCAATGGGTGTGCCCTAACACAGATAATTAAAATAGGCAATTTCTGAAATAAGAAGCTAATTATTGTTTTAAGCTAATAAATCAGAATAAAAATTGAACAAGTTCTCATTCAGTATATGCGATGCATGGTAACACCACTTTGCAGTCAGGACATGAGAGTGAGATTAAGGACAGTTTGTTTTCTCTTGTTTAGCAAGGGACATAAAGGTTAAGTTCTTAGTGAGATCATCACTTTGAAACAGAATTGGGTACTGAAAGGAGGTAAGGTGATATGCATGATACATTTCAATAACAATATTGCAAACTAGGGCCTAAAAAGAGAGAGAGAAGAGAAAGTGTGAGTGTGTAATAGTTAAGAAAAATGTCTGCCAAAGAGTAAGGGGGAAGTGGAGTGGGAAAAGGGATCTGGGCATTGGTGACAAGAAATATGCACTGGTGAAGAGACGAGTACTGGACATTGTATGACTAAAAACTCAACCATAAACAATTTTGTATCTCACAGTAATTTAACTAAAAAAATTATATGGTAAAAAGGTTATGTTGTCCTAGATCTTCAGGGCACCACAGTGAGTGTGGAATTGTAAAACTGAAAGAAATTAACTCATGAGAAATTAATATTTTGCATTAATTTTTATATAAACTTTAAAAAGACCAGTATGGACAAGTGATAGAGAACCTACACATGTTCATTCATAAGAAAACATGGAAATAAATGTTAACCTTTTAAAATAAATCTCATTTTTATTGAGGTATTATGATTTACAATACTGTCAATGATAGTTTGATGTATATATCATTCCAGCACCCCACATCAGAGTGCCCAATATACTCTACTAATGTCATAAGAACCTCTCTCTTGCCTTTGACATCTGCCATTCCCTCAGTACTTCTTTATACCTCACATATGCAAGAGATCATTATTAATCTGTCCCTCTTCTTCTGACAGATGCCACTCAGCATTCAACCCTCTACGTAGTGGTCAATTGCATGATTTTATCTTTTGTTTATTGTGAAAAGTGCTTCAAAGAACATACAACTGTCTTTTCAAAATACTCTATTTGAACTCTTGGGATAAACACTGAGAAGTGTAGTTACTGGATTATATGGAAGTTTAATTCCTGTAAAATTTAACATTTTTTGAAGTCAACAGCTTATTATATAATGCATTCATTATAAAATATTTGTGTAGCTACTATATTCTAAAATCTAAACACTCTTGTTCTGACCCCGAACAATATCGAGATGGGTTTGAACCAGAAAGCGCTCTGCAAAATAATCAACACACATTTAAAGAAGGAAAAGACTTCAAAAATTCACAAATTACCCTAACTCCAGTCCACAGACCACCCCACTAGCAGGAAGCTCCAGGAACAAAAAGCCATGCCTCCTTTTTAATCTTTGCCTTTTATCTATGGAAAAATGTCACACGTAGAAGGTGGTATCATTTGGTTTCCCTACCAATTAGAGGTGCTGCATTAATAAAATAACATCCAATGAGAAACCATATGGCAGTTGACTGACATAGAGACAAATCAAGCAATTCCATATCTCCCCCTATTTTACATTATAAAAAATAATAAGAGCTACATAAGGTAATACACAAATAACGTAACAACTCCAAGGGTACTAACTATACTAAATTCTAAACAATTATTATCTAATCTAAATAAAAAGAAGAAAGCTATAACTACTTAGTAAAATATACAATAAAAGATACATGTTAAAAATTACATTTAGACATATAATCATACAAAGAATATGTACATATCTCTTCTAAATGTTAAAATAATGACCAACAAGTAAATAAATTCTGGGTCCTAATTTCAGTCAGTTACATAGTCATGTGGAGTCTGAGAAAATAGTTGGCAGTACTTCACCTCCGTTTCTGCCTCGATGGGCATCTTATCAATGAGTTTGACACCCTCAAAAAGCTTGGGATGGAGAATAAGGATGTGATTGATGTGTTTCAGCATCAGTCTGGGGGGGGGATTGCCTTGCCCTCCCTCGGGGTCTAAAAGAATACACAAACATCAGCATCCACATCACTGGGAAGGCATCAAGTCAGGATGGTTTTGTTGAAGCTGAAGATAAATAGCCGGATGGGCAAGCTCATGAAAGCCTACTGCGAGCGCCAGGGCTTTAGCATACGTCACCTTCATTTATGCATCTATAGTCCTCATATCAATGAGTTTGACACACCTGAAAAGCTAGGGATGGAGAATGAGGATGTGATCGATGTTTTTCAGCATCAGTCTGGGAGGGTGCAGTAGCCGTGCCCTCGTGGTTGAATAGAATACAGAAACATCAGGATCCACGTCAACGTGAATGTTTCAGGTTAGGATGGCTCTGTACTGCTCTTCAAGCTAAAGATGAATACCCGGCTGAGAAAGCTCATGAAAACATATTGTGAGCTCCAGGCCTTTTGCATAGGTCTCCTCCATTTCAGCCTCGATGGGCATCCCTATCAATGAGTTAGACACATCTGAAAAGCTAGGGATGGAGAATGAGGATGGGATCAATGTGTTTGAGCATCAGTCAGGAGTTGCAGGGCAAGTAGCAGTGACCTCGTGATTTAATAGATTACATAAACATCAGCACCCACATTACCATAAAGGAATCAGATCAGGATGGCTCCGTGCTGCTCTTCATGCTGAAGATGTTTATTCAGCTGGACACACTCATGAAAACCTACTGGGAAGGCTTTAGCATATGTCATCTTTGTTTCTGCCTCGATGGGCGCCCTATCAATGAGTTTGACAACCCCCAAAATCTAGGGATGGAGAATAAGGATGTGACCAATGTTGCTTTTAAGCATCAGTCTGGAGGGTGTGGGTAGCCGTGCCCTCGTAGTTTAATAGAATACAGAAAAATCAACCTTGACATGAACATAAATGTGCCTGGTCAGGATGGCACCATGATGCTATTCAAGTTGAAGATGAATATCCGGCTGTGAAAGCTCATGAAAGCCTACTGTGAGATCCAGGGCTTTTGCATATGTCTCTTCCATTTCTGCCTTGATGGGCATCCCATCAGTGAGTTTGACACACCTGAAAATGTGGGGATGGAGAATAAGGATGTGATCAATATATATATATATATATATATTTGGTTTTTGGGTCACACCCGGCAATGCTCAGGGGTTACTCCTGGCTCCATGCTCAGAAATTGCTCCTGGCAGGCACGGGGGACCATATGGGGCACCGGGATTCGAACTGATGACCTTTTGCATGAAAGGCAAACGCCTTACCTCCATGCTATCTCCCGGGCCCGTGATCAATATTTTTAAGCATCAGTCTGAGGGGCTGTAGTAGCCGTGCCCTCGTGGTTGAATAGAATACAGATTCATCAGATCCACATCAACGTGAATGTGTCAGGTCAGGATGGTTCCGAGATGCTATTCAAGCTGAAGATGAATAACCGTCTGGGAAAACTAATGAAAGCATATTATGAGAGACAGGGCGTTTGCATACGTCTAGGGATGGGAGAATGAGGATGTGATTGACGTGTTTCAGCATCAGTCAGGAGTTGTGGGGGAAGTAGCCATGACCTTGTGGTTTTATAGAATACATAAACATCAGCACCCACATTACCATGAATGTGTCACATCAGGATGGCTCCGTGCTACTCTTCACGCTGAAGATATGGATTCAGCTGGGCACGCTCATGAAAACCACTGGGAGCACAAAGGCTTTAGTATATGTCACCCTTGTTTCTGCCTCATGGGCATCCTATCAATGAGTTTGACACACCTGAAAATCTAGGGATGGAAAATGAGGATGTGATTGATGCGTTTCAGCATCAGTCAGGAGGTGGAGGGAAGTTGCCTTGCCCCTATGTCGCAGTTTAATAGAATACAGAAATATCAGTATCCACATCACTGTGAAGGTGCCAGTTCAGGATGGCTCCATGCTGCTCTTCAAGCTGATGATGAATACCCAGCTGGGCTAGTGCATGAAAGTTGCTGCGAGGGCCCAGGCTTGAGCATGTCACCTCCATTTCAGCCTCAATGGGCATCCTATCAATGAGTTTGACACCCCCAAAAACTAGGAATGGAGAATAAGGATGTAAACAATGTTTTGAAGCATCTGTCTGAGGGGTCGGGAGGAGTAGCTGTGCCCGAGTGGTTTCATAGAATACAGAAATATCAACCTCCTCATCAACATCAATGTGTATGGTCAGGATGGCTCCGTGATGATATTCAAGCTGAAGATGAATACCCAGCTGATTAAAGCGTATTGTGAGCGCCAGGCCTTTAGCATACGTTACCTCCGTTTCAGCCTCGATGGGCATCCTATCAATGAGTTAGACACATCTGAAAAACTAGGAATGGAGAATAAGGATGTGATCGATGTGTTTCAGCATCAGTCAGGAGTGGTGGGGAAAGTAGCCGTGACCTCATGGTTTAATAGAATACATAAACATCAGCACCCACATTAGCATAAAGGTGTCAGATCAGGATGACTCTGTGCTGGTCTTCATGTTGAAGATGTATATTCGGCTGGGCACACTCATGAAAGCCTACTTTGAGTGCAAAGTTTTTTGCATATGTCATCTCTGTTTCTGCCTTGATGGACATACTATTAATGAGCTTGATATCCCCAAAAAGCTAGATGGACAATGAAGATATGATGGATGTTTTTCAGCATCAATATAGGGGTGGGGCTAAGAAGCTGTGCCCTCGTGGTTTAAAAGAATACAGAAACATCAGCATCCACATCAATGTGAATGATTAAGGTCAGGATTGTTCTGTGTTGCTCTTCAAGCTGAAAATGAATACCCAGCTGCGCAAGCTCATGAATGCCTACTAGGCGCACCAGGGCTTTAGCATATATCACCTCTATTTGTGCCTTGATGGGCATCCTATCAATAAGTATGACACCCTGAAAAGCTTGGGACGGAGTATAAGTCAGGAAGAGGGGGGAAGTTGCCTTGTCCATGTGGTTTAGTAGACTACAGAAAGATCAGCATCCACATCACCGTGAAGGTTGCCTCTATGCTGCTCTTCAAGCTGAAGATGAATATCTGGACGGGCAAGCTCATGAAAGTCTACTGTGAGAATGAGGACTTTAGCATGTCATGTCTGTTTCTGCTTCGATGGGCATCCTATCAATGAGTTTGAGTCCCCTAAAATGCTAGGGTTGGAGAATGAAGATGTGATTGGGGTAGGGGGTGTTGCCTTGACTCATTTATTGAAGCATAAGGCTTAGCTTAAATACTTTTTGTGGGCACAATTTTGCAGGTACGCATACAGTTATGGCATAGATACAATGAATATATAGAAATACCTAGAGAACAAGGGCCCATTGCAAGTCGTTCGAAATGCACAGATAAAGGGACCCATCTCTGGCAGGATGAAATGTATTGATAAAGGGAACCTCAGATAAGTTTGTCTCAGTTTCCCAGGGTTAAAAATTTATGCTCTCATTGTCTCTATTCAAGCCTTAAATTGCTCTATTTACTTCTCAGGGCTCCCTGCTTTTAGCAAAGTTCTCTGCTTCTTACAATAGCCCCCAGCATCTCCCCCATCTTCTAATATAAAGCAATATTAAAAAATATAATACCCCAGGGCCAGAGAGATAGCATGGAGGCAAGGCATTTGCCTTGCATGTAGAAGGTTGGTTGTTTGAATTCCGGCATCCCATATGGTTCCCCAAGCCTCCCAGGAGTGATTTCTGAGCACAGAGCCAGGAATAACCCCAGCGCTGCCAAAAACCAAATGTATATATATATATACACATATATATACATTTGTATATATATACATTGTATATATGTATACAATTGTATATATATATATATGATTTCCCTTCTATAATTGTCAGGTTATATTGTTTAGTAGCTATCCTAATTCTATATAGTTCTATTTAGTTGGTCATCATTCTGATCCTGAGCATTTATATTCTTAAGGTTCAATGTTTTCCTTTGATCTGTGAGGTCTAGATTGACAGGCTGCATCTCGTCCAGGTATTCTGAAAGACTATTAGGCCTCAGCTTCCCAAATCCGGTGTCACCTGTATATGACAAGAGCAGAAGGAAGTCAATGTTTCCCATGGCAAAACATTGGAATATAGCCAATAAGTTGCTGTTTAACAAAGCGGTCCAGGTGTCCATTTAAGGTCAGCCCAGTTTGCATGGCAAGCACCAGATCATCCCATTTAACCTGTTTGGATTAGTTTTAGCACCTTTATCACTCAAAGGTCTGGCAGTGCGCAGGCTATGTTTGTAGTTTATAAGGAGTTTCACGGAGGTTTATTGCCTATGGAATCCCACTGATGATAGACAATCCCTAGTGAAGAAGCCCAAAGGGGTTGTATTCCCGTGTCTCCTTATATGTCACTGCACTTCATACCAATGCGTAGGCTTAGCCAGCATGAATGTTTAGTGCTCTAATCCTGAATGCTCTGGGCCTGACTGTGCCTTCCCAAAGTTAGTTGGGCCTTCTAGCTCTGAGATTTTAGTGGAACCAGTGTGTGACCCCACCAGAAGATCTTAGGATAGGGATGGGCAACTCTGTTAAGCAAATGTGAAAGAGAAATCTTGTTTTTTGGATTTTTCCATATTGCCTTTCTCACTGACTTGCCCTTGCTAATCTTGGCCCACAGGCCATGCAGTATTCCTTGGCAAGCAGTTTTAAGGGTCCAAGCTGGGGTAAGATATATGCCAGGATTATGGTGGAATACACAGTGATGTTCAGTCTCACAAGAGTGCACAGGGAAGCCTCTGTCCTGTAAGTCTAAATGATGATAATGTACCTGAATTGCTTTTGCCCGCAAATCATAAATTTGATGTTTAAGAAAATCAGTTAATTTTTTAAAAGCCCAATGCCCAAACAAAATAACCAATAGGAAGCCAATGAGGGGGGCCAAGGAAGGAGGGCAAAAGAGTGGTTAGCCAACCAAACAGGTTCCGTTGTCCTCCATCTTGTTTAATATTCATAGCCAGGTGATATAAATTATCAATCTTATTCTGAATTTCCTGGCCATTATCAGAAATGTTAAAACAACACATGCCTTTCACTTTTTCGCAGCATTACAATAGACAGAATCATGGACAAATACACAATTGATGTTTTCCTCTTCAGGGCCATAGTGTCTTTTACAGTCTCTTTCCAGGTAGTCCTTCATTCTATGCTGTCTGGGGATGCTTACTCTTTAGTGTTGTCATCTGGAATGGTTTGCATGCAACCCATCCTCTGGAAGTCTCTTTTGGGCATAGGCAGTCTCTTTGTATTTTGTGGGAGGAGCAGAAGGGGAACTCACAGGGTTTGTTGTGGCCCTGGAGACAGTTTAGTCAGTTTGCTTTACCAGCATTTTTGGGAGCCAGTATGTAGCTCCTTATTTTATGTCAAAAATGCATACAAATCCACAACCTCAGATAAGTACTGGGTGTGGGCCTTGGCATTGGTCAAATTAATGGATCTTTTCACAGTACCAAGGTGTACTGATTTTTAGTTGAAGGATGCCACAATCTGTCAGCTGCTGAGGACCAGACTGATCAAGTTGTAAAAATTTATTGACAAACAAGACATAAGCCAGCACATTTTTTGTTGAGTTGTATCTTGATCATGTAAGGTTTTTAAATGATAATTTTAGTTGAGTTTAAAGCTGAAATACTAAAAACAAATAAGGGTTTGAACATTTTATTTCATCATGAAAGGTAGAGAGATACCAAATACACAGACATTTCACACAAAACCAAACAGGACTGAGAAAACTGCTCAGCACTACTGGAATTAAAGACACTTAGGTGGCTACCACATATATATTGAAACACACATAAACAGACAAAACTTACATTAGAAAAATTTGACCCGGATAAAATAGGACAAACACTTTTCAATATAGAGCCGATATGTTTGTAGGAAAAATTTTGTTTGTAGGAAAACTTTTCCAGCTTCTAAAAGTAAATGTGGAGGGGAGCTTTGCTGAAAATAAAAGTTTCAAGGTTTATATTAAGAACAAAACATTTCCAAAACAATGCTAATTTTGAAGTTAAATATTAAGTAAAATGGTTAATGAGCACTGTAGGAGTTTTCACCTTGAAGTATGATATCATGCACTTCAAATAATCAAGTTCCTTTTTAACCTTGTCTTCTCTGTTTACAACATACACTTTTAAAATAGTTTCACAGTAGAACAGTAAGACAGCTGTGATAAATTGTTAAAATTTCAATTATTAAACTCAGGAACATGTTATGACTATTAAAGGTATAAAAAATTGACTTTCAAAAACAAACAAATGTCCCTATATTGAAGATCTCAAATTGATAATGTGTAAATTAACAGGACTTCCATGTTAAAGTTTTATATTCCAGATTAACAAAATTTTAGATTATAAAATATATTTAAAAACATTTGATGCATTTCCACACTTAACACAAAAATAAAATTTGATACATGTTGACAATAAACTTATAGAATTTAGTTATCATAATATTAATTACTCATAAAATTAACATTATTCTTTAAAAAGGCTAACCACAACATCCAACAATTTTTATTTTCAAATACTTTTAAAATCAAAATAAATTGTCTAATGGAAATATTAAAGACTCAAATTCTTACATTTTTTGCCCTTTTGAATTTAAACTGACAAAAGTTATTCTTTTACTGATAGTCTGTTCTTACAAGGACACTGAACAGAACTATGACCTTGCCTTATTGGCTTATTCACTGGCCTTATTCATAGGCTCTTTTTCACCAGCCTTTTCTACAGGCTATTTTTCTTTTTTTTTTTTTTTTTGGTTTTTTTTTGGGGGGGGGGGTTTGGGTCACACCCGGCAGCGCTCAGAGGTTACTCCTGGCTCCATGCTCAGAAATTGCTCCTGGCAGGCACGGGGGACCATATGGGGCACCGGGATTTGAACCGATGACCTTTTGCATGAAAGGCAAACACCTTACCTCCATGCTATCTCCCGGGCCCCAACAGGCTATTTTTCACCAGCCTTTTTTATAGGCTGTTTCCTTTTTCACTAGTCACTTATACAGGCTATATTACACCAGCCTCCTACACTGGCTCTATTTACATTAGCCACTCATAAAGGCTCTATTTCCCCACCTGCTTAATGGCAGGGGAGTCCTGATTAATTCACAACTCACCTATACTGGAGTGACGTAGGTGTCGACTCCTCTGCTGATTGTGGCCACAGTCACCTTCCGTGGGGGCTCGATGCAGTCATCTCCCATCCTGAAGACCGACACTGGGCACCAAAGTGTAGGGGTCCCGACCTGCGGAGGACACCATCCAATATGGGTTACTTTCTTGGAGGGAGCGTGTGCACAGAACAAATAAGAGACAGAGAGACAGACAAGAATGGGAGAAGGATTCATTTCATTGAAGCACAAGGCTTAGCTTAAATACTTTATGAGGGCAGGATTCTGCACATACGCATACAGGTATGGCATAGATACATTGAGCAGACAGAGATACCTAGATAATAGGGCCCATGGCAAGTGGGCCGGAATGTACAGATAATGGGACCCATCTTGGGTCAGCCAGAGTGTACTATAATGGGACCCATCTCGGGCAGGCTGGAATGTACTAATAATGGGAACTTCAGATAAGTTAGACTCAAGTTTCCCAGGGTTAAAATTAATATTTGATTTTAGTGAAATACATTAATCAGAGAAATGCAATATAGATGATTTGTGAATACATACCTTGCCAGGTCCCTAAGACAAAAAATTTTTACACTAACATACTCAAAAAGCAAAATATTGCAATTAATGTGAATGTATTGTTAGATAGAATATATGTATATTGATATTTAAAAAAACAATATGAAGCAGCA